>JAOWAY010073441.1:0-11437 GCA_028565895.1 Goniobranchus geometricus
TCATTTCGGATATCTAGATCCCATACACCGAAAGGTAGAATGGGAATTTGAAAAAGAAAGAAAGAAAGAAAGAAAGATGTACAATCACTTTATTCATATTTTCACTATTCATTCATCAGTCAATCCCGTTCAAATTTCTCCCGCACGTGTGAGTGAGTGTTTGCTTTCACCGACTCTTTTCAGGGGAAAACTGAATACTGAAGTATGCTGTGACACTTATACAATTTGATTTATTGTCCAACACGAGACCGTTACCGGTATTTCCAATTATGAATTAACTAGCTGGTCTTGCCTTAAACTGTCTGCTCTCCACCATGACCATTCCGGATTTGGTTAGGGCCGGATTACCTTTACCCGTGTCCCATTGACGAGGACCGTCATTTATTGTCAGCTCTGCCGACGTCATTTCAGTATCTAAATATGGCCTCTTTAAAGCCAGCACGAGTATTTTCTTATTAATTACGCATCAGCCTTTTGGCATCATTTACACTCCAATCTTTTGACACTATAATGCCTAATTTCCCTTTAATAGTGACATACCCAAGTCCAAATATTAGAGAGCATCATTGATATTTATATATACTTAATAATCATATTGTTGTCGTATCATCCCTTATGTTGTATTGTCTATTTAATTTTGTTTCAGTAAAACAAATATAAAGAACTTTATCAAAATAAAATAGATTTATTTCGGAGTGGTGTTAAATGATTTATTTCATTGTTGGCTTTGTATTATCATTATTCTTGTTCAATTTTTATTATTATTATTCGTATGTGATGGTTGCTATCCTTCGGCTCCTGACATACGTATTTTCTGTATCCCCACTATTTTGGTCTTTGTGGGAGTTCGGAGTGACAGCAGCTATCATATCGGTAGATTAAAAAAAAAAAATACGCATCCATGATGAATTATAATACAATAAAATCGTTTCATCATTAAAGCATTGTAGACTTAATCCTAACCTTGTGTTCTTCCAGAAGGATCCAACTTAATTTATGCATAGTTGTAGATGTACCAAGGATGTACAACATGAAGTATAAATCGTAATTGTTTTTGTTATGCAGCGCGTCAAATTCTTTTGTATTTTTCTAGATTCTCTTTTTGTTTTTTTTGGTGTGGGGATCTCAGACACAGCACCCTTAATCTAAACTGGGCTTTACAAATGCATTTACACATTTTTCTTTGATTGTTTTGGGGCAGTTGGATTTCGTCTCAAGAATGCTAGTGTGGAGCTATCCTTTTTACACATTGCATTATTTTGATCTGCCCACTTTAGCTCACTTTCTATGGTTACTCCTAAGTATTTTGCAAATTTGGTTTCACTTAGTATCTCATTATGTATCTTGTATTTGTATTTTAATGGTTTATGCTTTTTAGTGACAGTAATAATCTGGCATTTCTTCAGATGGAATTCCATCTTCCAATTACTCTCCCACTCTTGTAGGGTTTCCAGTCTTCTTCGCAATGTTTCACAATCATTTATTGTTTTTATTTCTCAGAACAGTAAGCGATTACCTGCAAATAATCTTATTGTGGTTGTAACGTCTTATGGCATGAAAGTACAATATTAACTATGTATTTTGTATCTCTCTAGACTTATGATTGTAGGCGTGTCCTAGCCCTCTGTGTTGTTAACTGTGTGAGGTCAGAGGTAAGGTTATTTTTAGAATTGGGAAACCAAACGTATGCCTGAAGGATTTCTCCGATCGACTGGTATACACGTATTCTAGAAGTATTGCGTCAGTCGTTTAGACCTTGAATTTTGTCAAATAAGTGAGATACTTCTACAATGAGAATTGTTTGAGAATATTAAAAATTTGTGGTGCGAAAGTAAACGGGCGGCAGACCGGTGAGAATTTTGTTGAATGTATTGTATCTAGAACTTTTTGAGATTGTCTAAACAGAGAAGTGAAAGGCGTGTCATGGTCGCCAATGTCTGCCTCAGACCTGGTACTTGATGATGATGATTATATCTAAAAGTGTTGAAAGAAGTAAAGGCCTTAACTTTATTGATTTTTCATTAAATTGTTGAAATTTTAAATCGCGTTTTTCAGACAATTTATTTACCCGTGGAAGTACCATTCAAAGTAAATTTGGGACGGTGAGAAAATTGTTTTTATGTCATTATTCTCGTGCATATTACCTGTGACCTGTTTCGGTACCAGCAAGTTATTGGCTGAGAGGTTATGGTCTATGTCATTCATGTACATCAAGATGAAGAGTGGAACGAGTACATGTACCGTTTCTTGTGGGACACCTGATTCTACTAATTTTGTTTGATTCTACTTCTTCCATTATTTTTTGATGTCCGCCTTGTGGAAATGATTCCGTCCACTGTATGTTTTCAGAAATTGTGTAGCACTTCATCTTTGTTTGTTAAGATTTTTTTTCAAATGTGTTGTGTTGTCGATAAGTGGAACTTGTTGCCAGCAGCTGTGGTGGCTTCTCTTACATTGAACACCGTCAAATCTAGGCTCGACAATTTTTTTCTTGTAACATGTACTGTGTATAATTAATGTTGATGCCAGCTCAGCTTCACCAAAATTTCTCAACTTGAACATAGCTCAATGCAAAGCCAGTCAATATCCTAAAATTTGTTGAGGAAAAAGGCAGATGCGCCTAGAGACTCCCTTAATTTCATCACCACCCAACCACCATCATCATCATCATTACCCTTTTGAAACCAGTGAACATATTCCATTCAACTGCAGAAAAACTCTGCAAAGTAAGAAAAGAATATCTCCTAAGTGGACCAACGATTAGAAATATCTTTTTTAATAGAATCTAAGACAGCTTTAAGAGATTTGCTGTGTACGAGAGAATAAAAAATAACAACTAGTCATTGACATTGGCGACCATGGCACACCATTAACTTCGCTGTTCAGACAATCTCAGGAAGTTCATGATATTATTTTTCTGCTTTTTGTTTGTCATCCAGTGATTTAGGCTCCCCTTTGCTTGTAAGATTACAAATCGGATTTACTGACTTTTTGGAGACTACCATTCTGTCTTTTTTACATTTAATACAAATACTTTACGTTCACTTTCCAAGACTATGGTACAATCTAATAATTTTTGGAGGTCTTTTTCTGAGGTTGCTATAAGAACTGATCATCTGCGTACCTGACATTGTTTAGGTTTTCTCCATTAACTTTGGAGCCTGAACAATCTTCTAAATTTCTAAGAATCATTTCAATGTATTAAAGAGATCTGGTGACATAACACAACCTTGCCTAACTCCTCGCTCGATCTTCTTTGATTACTTAAATCTCCATCAATCCTTACAGCTGCACTTTGGTCCCAGTGCAGATTTCTAACAATTCTTAAATCCTTGCCCTCGATGTCTAATTTATGTAAAATATTGAAAAGCTCATCATGTCTTACTTTATCAAATGCCTTGGAATTGTCAATAAAACATACAGATCTGTTTGCACATGGATACATCTTTCCATTAACATTGATATACTGAATATGGAATTTCTGATACCCTTGTCTGGAACAAAGCCAAACTGTATCTTTAATATCTCTGGTCTTAAATATTTCTTCATTTCCTCATTAATACTCATAGATGTATCTTTGTCATATGGCTCATGAGACTACTATCAGTGCGGGAGAGAAAGGGGAAACTAATACTAACAAGGTAAAGCCTGGTGACTTAGGCATAGTTATGAAGACTGACTTCATTAAATCTATTGGGATCTCTCCACTGTCATAATTTGCATTTGGGAGCTTTGTTCTTGCATCTATTCCTACATCTTCTAGAGTAACTATAACCCATCCTTGCCTTGGTGTGGTGGCTTGCAAGCTTCTTCGACCCCTAGAGCTATGTCAGCGGAAGCGAAAGTTCCTGGCCGGGGCACCCATCCTGGACAGATTGATGGGTAGAGGCCAGACTAATTGTGGACAAAAAAATCTGCTGCCTTGGGACAGTCATTGGCTTGACAAAGGCTAGCAGAGTAAACTGTACACAAACCAGCAGAGGGCAATGGGAAACCACTGCTGTACCCTCCCAAGAAAACTATGATGACGCCATTTACAAAACATTCTGATAACTGCATTGAGGGGCGTCATAATTTATCTCTGAACACCTCGCTCGGCAGGGATCGCCATGGGCAGCGGGTGGCACCCGGTCGTCATCAAGTTGCACTCTGCAAAATCAAACCATCCACACAAAAAAATAGCTTCATGGAACTTCAGGATCCTCTATCAACAAGGAAAGTTAGAAAATATAAAGCAGGAAATGGTTAGAATGTCAGTTGACATATTAGGTTTGTAAGAAGTGAGGTGGACAGGCAAGGGTATGCTTAAAACAGATAACAATTATTTACTCATATGGAGAAAATCATGAGAGAGTAGTAGAATTCTGATTGATGAAAACACAGCACAGAGCATCAAAGGCTGGTGGGGTGTCTCAGATGGAGTGATTGTAGTTAAACTATTGGACTGATCCAAGTGTATGCGCCCACTTTCAACATGTACAGATGAAGAAAGAGACAATTTTTACGAAGATCTCGACAAAGCTATGAAACAGTTAAAATCACAAGATGTAACCATAGTCATGGGAGATTTCAATGCAAAAGCAGGAGACAAGTGCATTGAGAACATGGTACATGGGGCATTGGCTGTAGGAATGAACAAGGAAATCACCTCATAAACTAGTGCAGAGGAAATATTTTTTTCATTTCGAACACCTGGTACAAAAACCACTCCAGAAGAAGATATACATGGATTAGCCCAGGTGATCAAACTAGAAACCAAATAGAATTCATACTAGTGCAAAAAAGATTTAGAAACTGTTAAATCAACAAAAACAATGTCAGGAGCCGACTCTGACAGTGATCATGTGCCAGCAACAACATTCAGAATATTATATTAAATGAAAAAGCAGATCAGACACACATCCTCACAATCATACGCACACAATATTCTCAACACATGCACACAATTCCATTCTATACCAGCATACAACCTCAATATTTAAACACACTACATTAAGACAGAACAAACTAACAGTCACGTTAAGAGTGTACATATAGGACGGGAGAGGGGGGTGGAGTGTATTAGACATGTTAAATAGCTTCAATAAATAAAAATTTTCATCACATTTATACAAAGTGGGTCATTTCATTACTTGTCAACGAGTCTGATGGCAAGAAGGAGTTATAATATCTCTCTCTCAGTGTCTTAAGGTGGAGGAGACGGCCACTTCTCCTGCTAAATTTTATTTGGGGGAAAAGGAGATGCCACTTATCTTTCATGATCTTATTGAGAGTCTTTTTACAAAGCATATTATATGAGTCGTCAAAGCGTTTAAGCTGTTTACCGTTCTCTCTAAAGCCCTCAGGCATCTGTTTATTTTGTATTTCTCAATCTCTCTGTTGTTCCTACCCAGGCCGTCAGACAGTAGATTAGAATGCTTTTAACACATGTTTGGTAGAACAAAGTCAGCAAGGTGATATCGAGATGAAATGAATACAACTTCCTCATAAAATACATTCTTTGGTAAACATTTTTTAAGGTCATGCTTGATTGATCATGCCATTCTAAATTCTCATCAAAGATAATTCAGAGGTATTTATATGACTTAACCTTCTCAATTTTTTAATAATCTCAATATCAAAGTGATCACTGTCTTTAATTCTGAAGTCCAATATGATTTCCTTTGTCTTTTTTACATTACGATTTAGATAATTATCTTGCCACCATTTTGAAAACATATTTCTTGTTTCTGAAGATCATGTTCAGATTGAATTTGAATAGAAGTGTCATGAGCGCATATGATAATTGCTATGTTATCAAATACAGTTTACCTGTTTATATGGGGATAAGTGCTCTATAAAAGCTGTTGTTTTTTTAAATATCATTATTACTCGACTTGAAATACATCTATTTATTTTTAAAAAACAACGAATGTTGTTGTGCCTATAACTACAATTGGCATTCTTCACTTTAACATACACCTTAGATACTTGAATCTACATTCACAAAGACAAAAAAAGACACAAAGACACCAATTCCAAAAAAATTAACTCTACAAAAATACACCGACAAGTAGAAAAAATAAATCACGAGAGTGTGTTCCACAGTCATCCCACGATCAAATGCCATGTAGTTGAAGGCAGACAGGTAGATCATAATCGACTGTTTGAGAACTCCTGCATTAGAGAAATGAAGGTCAGTGGGAGTAAAATAGACAACATGGGGAAAAAAGAAACAACAAAAATATTTAAATCAATTAGATGAATTTATTCCAGAATTATTGTCTCTAAATTTAAATCAATGACATTCGCAGATAAAAAAAAAAAAAAAAAAAAAATAAAAAAGACTGGAATAACAGATTTCATTACTGTCTTTTGGCTGCCTGCATTGTTTGCCTTCATGATATAAAAAGACATACTTTTTGTTACCCTTATCTCACCAATAGAATGTTTTCCTTATTAAGATTTTAATCTGACATTTTGAAGACAATTGCTTTTATCGACTATGTGGGCCCGCATGAACTTTTATTTCTGTCTGCAAACCATTTCATGATTTTATTGAAGACGGGTTTTCATCTCTGGAAGTGACTGTTAGCATTAAATCCAGTCTTTGTATAATTTGGTTGTTTATGGTAGTGATAATCCTTTAATTCATGCATGGGTATTTCCTCATTTATTTTAATCTATCAATATGATGACACAGCAGTCATAATCATAATGGCCTCCTCACCTTGCAGCTGTTCTCTGTAAACATTTTTTCCCCTTTTTCTTTTTCTCTATCACACACAAGGTCACAATCTAGAAAGTGGGTGTCGTAGGAATTTCTTAGCATTTTAATTTTACATGCTGGGTATGAGTTGATATTTGTATTCCAGTGGTCACAGATTAAGAAGTCATTCTACAAGAGACAAGAAAAAAAGGGCAACCTCATAGATGGATAGTCTCTTAAACTTAAGAATAGTGAGACAGATCCTTACACTGGAGTAGAGGACAAGAGGACAAGACAGCGACAAAAGTCATTGAGAAGAACCTGGACGAGAGAGAGGCAGGAACAATGGATATGCAGTCGATGCAAGTGATAATGGTAGGAGCACATGACAGACACAGATGACCTCACATAAATGAGGCCCTATGTTAAGTATGACGACATTGTTAGATGTAAGAAGACAAGAGGATAGGCCCTGGAACTTGATCAAATACAAAAGCAAAGCATAAGCAGGGGGTGTAGATCTATCCATATGATAATGTATAGAATATTGAATTATACAACGCCTTAGAGAACTACTTCGTGTACTAGATTGACTAGTGGGTAGTGTAAAGTTTTTGGCATGTTCTACCATTGTACCCTTAAATGATCTTTTTTACCCTGCTGAAACTGAGAAAAGGAATGCTGAAAACAAGTGGGCCATATCATGAAACTTTTCCAGCAGCTATTGACTGAGATGTAATTTACTCTGCTTAAAAAAAAAATCAATATAATTGATAAGGGGTATCCTTAAAAAAGAACATTCTCATGCTCATTCATGGTTTTTGCCACTAATTGTTGATATTAACTTCAACCTTTAAATCACTTGAATGCAAAAATGACATGACATCCTGACAACTAAAGCAATTAAATTGAAAGAAATGCCAAAGAAAAATCCACACAAATTATGGAAAGTATAGTGCGAGAACATTATCATTATACACAGAAAAATGTATTAAGACTCATTTACTAGCAATGGTTATAATTCAAATAGAGCATTCAATTCTTTAGGTAAATGTATTTCTTATGAACCAAACTCTAGATAATGAACAAGCCTCTAAATCAAAATAACCGCAGAAGCCTCATCCGATCTTCAGGCTGGTGATTTGGAGCATATCTCAATCTTGGGTCCTGAGGATGTAACATTGTAAAGTATGAGTACTAAAAAGAAATAAAATTTATTTGTTAAAATAATGTATTTTAATTGTATCAAAAAAGAATGGTATTTTAAAAAAATGAAAAGAACTTATATTTGGTATCATCATTATTAGGTGCCTAACTGGATGAGGTGGGCAATCATGTCTCTTCAACCATCATAATCAATGTTACACTGTCCAGAATCCTTTCTTGTTGCCTTTTTCTAGGCCTCAGGACGTCCAATTTGCCAGTGCAGCTAGATGTGTTCCAATCCTTGTTTTCTGGTGACATGGTCTAAAAGCAGGCCTGTCTCTTCCTGATCTTGTTCATCAGCTCTATCTGAGTGCTAGCTTCTCTTGGAATTTCTATATTGTCTTTCTTGCTGCCCATTACACTTAAAACCTTTTGCAGTACAACATTTCCACTGCCTATAAATCTTTATCATCTGTTTGCTTATTGTCCATGCCTGACATCCATACATTACGTTCAGTTCAATGTAGCAATGCCTGGTTCTATTCTTTGTTTTCAGTGACAGAGATTTATTTGTCAGTGAGTTCTTCATTCTTCCAAATACGGTTTTTGCTCACAGCACCCTTGATGTTATTTCTGCTCTACATTTGCCATGTACCCAGGTATTCAAATGTGTGGTATTAAAGCTTGATAATATAAAAGAATAGTTCTCCTGAGGAAAATATATCATTGGAAAGAGGTAATACTTCACATGATGAAAACCTTACAGTGAAAGTCTGTTCATAGAAATCAAGACACTCAAATTCTACCTACCACAGAATCAGAGAGCAAGAAAAATCTGAAAATTGATTTTTCTCGAAGCCAGCACTAGCCTGCTTTGAAACCGAGCATGGCATGACATCAATGATAAGCGGCCAATAGACTTATAAGCTGATTTGAAGGATTTTCATGCTTCATGTTGGCATTTAACTCACTTGAAATGGATCACGCAACATTTGCAGACAGCCTTCCATTGCTATGGATGTATCATACACCCCTTGCATGAACGACTTTATCGATCAATAGTCTCTACTGATTGCATGGCGCTTCTCTTACGCTTCTAGAGTGCTTGTTGACCTTCACACTGAGTTTTGTGCAATTACCGCTGATACTTTTTAATTTGTGGCCAATAAGAGAATTCACTCTTGTGACTGAAAATACAGTACTGGCTAGCAACAATCTAAAGAATATTTTGTCATCTAGAAAAAAGACAGTGAATATGAATATTTTTTAGATCTCTGTTGACTGTAGTGATTCAGAACATGATCTAATCGATCATCTAGACCTTGAATATGTGCCACGGGGCCATGAGAGCACTGAATCAGAAAATGACTTACTTTCATTTCACTTTTCCGAACTTTCCACGCAGAATGCTCGGTAGCATCAGGCAAGACATCTGTCCTAATCTTTTAACTTCAATGAATTATTTTAATACAATCTAAAGATTGAGCAATCCATTTCAAATCTCTGGCATTCCCTGTTTTGTAAAACTGAAGCAATAATTCCACTAGAATGACCAAAATATAAGTTTCAACTTTAAATGCGTTTTGCTCAGCTTTTTGTTTTATCAAGGCAGCATCTATAAATGCCTCTCATTTCATTAAAAATTTAAGATATTTTAAAAATTCGAACTGCATATGACCAGAAAGATTTGTAGAATACAGAAATATCAATAGCAGGAAATTGATAATTTTCGACATGCGCAGGTTTTCTCAGGCCACCACACATTTTTGCTTCTATGTCATCCTCAAAAACTGTGCTTTTTGAGGATGCAAGTAGCTTTATTTCCAAAATTTGCGACTTAAATCTCCTTTTGACTTGGACATTCACATATGTCAGGGCTCCCTATTCATGGACAAACATGGAATATTCCTGGCAGAATTCCAGCATTACGACAGCAAACATGAAAGTTCATAGCATCGCAATGGTGATTCCGTTCGTAAATGGTACAATCAGAGATACATTGAAATCTAAGCAATTACTAGTTCTAGGCCTAAATACTGTAAAAAAAAAAAAAAGCCTTAGTAAGCCTTACTATCACATCCAGGGTAAAAGTAAAGTTAGTCCCGTACCCATGACTGGGTATAGGGGAATTAGGGGTAGAGCCCAATTATACTAGGCATACGGCATAATGTGGTAGTTTGCCATTGCTTTCCACGCCGCCTTTACTTCCGCCAAGTCTAGAAAGACCTAGCTAGGGGCCTACCCATTTATACAGGGTAGGCTTATCGTTAATATTCACTCTGCGATTTGCATTTGTATCGCTTAAAAGAAAGATGGGAGCTGGAAATATCAAAATGCCGATAACGCGGGCCTCTAAGTGTAAAAAATCGGGATCCAGACCATTTAAATCAGGAGATCGGGATTTGAGGAAAAATCGACGAAAAATCGGAATATCCCGATTAAATCGGGGTAAACGGCAAGTATGTATAATGTGCATGTCGGTGGTTTGGTCAAAGAAGTCAGATTCTGCCTCACTTCCGTCAAGCCCACGGCATAGGTGAGCTGGTAACACTGCATTCAAATCGCAAACTTTTCAAGGTTTAAGTTAACAGCACTTCTTCAGCCATAACGACATATACATTCTCATATAAAACCTTAAATATGTACAAATACACCATTCTCACTTACAGTTGGCAGCTCTGTGTAGGGCCAGTTACCACTAGGCATTGCGTTCCGATTGCACGTTAATGAGCATGAGATGATGCGCTTTAATTACCACTGATTGTCTGCCTCAGCTAACACGTCCGAACCCTTCCATACAGACCCTACTACTTTCTTTTAGCCCTACCTTACTGTGCTGAGTTGATGTCAAGTTGCTTTGCTTGAACCAGCATTCATCATTCATTCAAATCAGATAAAAATGACAAGAGGGAGACAGGGCAGTGGTGTTTTCACTAATTGCAGTCCAGAGAAGTGATTGGCAATATCAACAATATCAATTTCAATAACATACCAATATCTTTCCATGAAATATATCAATATTTTTCTTAATGCAAAATTGCGGCTTTCTATCAATATAGCTCTATCTAAATTGAGATTTGTCAATTGTCAAAAACTTCCTTGCCCATAGTTTGAGTGAGCAATGTTTGAGGAAATAGAATAATGATTAAGCTTTTTATAATATTAGTGAGTCATACATCATAATTCTGATAATCTGAGTATTTTCAGTAATGGTAATAGGAAAACGACTATTTTTCCTGGCTGTCTAAGTTTCTTTGTTATTTTAATTTTCTTCGCAGTCTGAACATTTTCTGGCTGCTTCAATACAATATGAAATATTGGTATATAATTAAGATTTCAATAGGGTATGCTCATCAATAGTTTAAAGAAGGCTTCTTGATGAGAGGTATCAACAGGCTTAGGCTTGGGCTTATGGCCTTTTCGCATTTCAGTTCATCGTCTGTAACACTTCGGGTGCTGTCCTTAAACTGGCTGTTAGTTCTCGCCACCTATTTCTGTCCTGTGCGAGCTGAGTGATCTTATCCATATCAGTGATTGAATGGAGTTCTGGATGATTGATACGTGCGAGATCTCTACTTATGACTACTGGGAGCGTTGTTATTG
>JAOWAY010073552.1:0-11436 GCA_028565895.1 Goniobranchus geometricus
CTCTCTCTCTCTCTCTCTCTCTCTCTCTCTCTCTCTCTCTCTCTCTCTCTCTCTCTCTCTCTCTCTCTCCCCTCCACTGTCCCAACTTCTCAAATAAAAATCAGGAATTAAGAATATTTAACTTGAGAACAATAGCAAGAAAGGTCCAGCTGTAAATTATGGTAAGATTATTAGAGGCTGATTAAAAGAGTGAAGAAACAATTTATACAATTTCAATCTTATGACCTTAGGACAGATGAACAAATATTTTTAGTTATAGCAATTTTATCTTATCACTTTCCTCTAACATGCTAGTGTAATGTTAAATAATAAGTATTTGTGATTCTGCAAGCGTTTGTCTTCTTTTCAATCATGTAGTAGAAAGTAAATAAGTCATTAGGAATAAAGATTCCACAAGATGACTGATATTTATTTTAACGTTATGATTGCAAAAATATTATTATTATTATAAGTATAAATGTAAGAAAAGAAAAGCCTGATAATAGGGAACCATTTCAAAAACATGAACAATTACATGGAACACAACAAGGAATTCATTTCTCATGTTACGAAAATGACTTACTCTGGGCCCATTCGATACATTGCAAGTAAAAGTGCACATCTCTGGCATAAAATGGACATAAGAATGCAAAAATTTCAAAATCTCTTACAGATTCATGCGTTCATATGTGTTTTCTTTTGAATTGAAATCCTAAAATACAAATGGGAGCTTAGACTACAACAAATTATATTTGATATGTTGTTCTGTGATGCTATCTTTACTTGACACAAAGACAGAATTATTTACTTAGGAGGAAATGATAAAGTCTTAAACACTCTACCATTCACATAAATCGACCCACATCATTACGCTCAATAAAGTCAAAATGGCCATTCAAATCTGAATCAATAAAATCAACTTATACTCATAACCTATATCACAGGAGAATTCTCTTGACCTACCTGAATTCCCATTGAGACCTTTATAAAGGAGGCACAACAAAATCCTTTTAACAGTCTTATGGACAGTGTTTACTTGCTAAAAGTTGTTATGATTAAATTTAAGATACATTTAACTTGCAAGATCGACAGAACAGCGTGCAACAATATTTAGAGTACTGGTATCTAAAAGAGATTACAAGATAGGATTTTCTTCTGCCATCTCACTGCCCAACCGTACGATTATATTGTCATGAATTATGCATTTCAACTCACAAAGACTTAATTGCACAGTCATTGGAATGAATAATTTTGACCTTATTCTAATTTAAGCAGAGCTCTTTGTTTATCCTTTGTACTTCTCTTGCTTGATAGCTTTCACGCCGCATAAAATCAAGTCAATGGGTAATAATTTTTAGAGGAAATAAAGATGCTTAATGGCACAAATTCATAGACTCATTCGTCAACAGATTAAAGAAAAACCTAACATGAAAAACAGTACAGTAGAACTCGGAAATAGCAAGGATCTTATCTTAATTGCTCGCTATTTCCGAGTTCTTGCTATTTCCAAGCAGGAAAAGAGAGAAAGTTTAGTGAGTAGGCCTAGACCTATGTGTTTGTACAATATGTATTTTCATGTTTGATGTGTGCAAGTGCAATGCTGAGGTGACCTTAAATGAATCTCAGCACGATTCTAATGCTGTAGACTATGCGTTCGGCTTGGACCAGCTAGACTACGGTACACTAGATCTAGATTCTGCATCATCAATACACTGTACGTCTACATGTATCCATCTTTCCCAGTGTGTGAGTCGAGGCAAACCTAGTAAACAACACTCTTACTCCAATTACCCCTCCAACCCCCTCACAGTTCCACTCTTCTGTCTCACTAAGGGAGAAGGTTAAGTGAGGCCTGTGGATTTCCTAAGATGTCTTTATTCAATTCAAACATTGCTTTGGCCCTGTGCCGTCTTTGGTTAATATAAAAAAGACAAAAGAAAAAATGTGAATTTTGTCATTTTCTCAGACTTTTTTTTACCCTCCACAGTCCTAGCTTCCAAAGGAAATCCTATTTCCAAGTTGACCTTTATACTCGCTACTTTCATGCTAATTTTATTGACTCAAATTGGGAAATTAAAAACAGGTATTTAGATTTTACTCGCTATTTTCAAATTCCCTTTATTTCCAAGTGCATTACTTTCATGCTCTTCTATATGCTCGATGAGCGAACCAAACTGCCAGATGGAAAATACGTAGTAAGAATGATACTACTCCTCAATTAGCACTAGCAGCAGCTTCAGCAGCTTCAGCTGTGCCATATATGTCAAACAGTTTTGCAACTTCATACAAATCCTCATTCTTTGCGCCATCTTTTAGAACCTGAAAAATGGAAACAAAAAATGTTTCAAGTCAAATCAGATTTGCAAAAGGCAATAAATGAAAAAAGTAGGTAATTTGGATGGGGATTTTGAGCCTGGTATTTTTTTTTTCTTATGAAGCTTTATTTCGCTTAAACTGCTTAGAAATTTGTGTGATTGTCATTAACAATTATGCATCATTGGTTTAATTTCAATTCAAAACTATCCAAGCATAACATATATATGGCAGTTCAACTAAAAATGGAAAAAGAAAAGAGGAGAAGGAATTAGAAGAGAGAGGAATGCATTCTTTTATGCTGCTAAACCCTGTTTTTTATAATATTCAAATGAATGAGTAATTTAATTGCAATCATCCCTCAACAGATGGTGTATGACAGATTTACTGATCAACTGTCAGACAATTTATTTTTATAGTCCTTTCATAGTCATATTTGACTCAATGTCAACAATTTCCAATTTCAACACATTCCTCCAAAACCCTGACTCAATGTCACTGGATGGAAATTGAGCCTACACACAAAGTAAATTAAGAGTCTATTTCTTCAATCAGTAAAGACAATGATGTAAGCAAATGTATGAATTGCTAAAAATTGAAAAATCTCATAAAAGATTTTTCCAAATAATATGAGTACATAACTCCATGCTGTTGTAAAATAGCAACTCGTGTGTCAGTTTTTCAGTGCTAGGCTGGTCTCTATCAGTAGTGTCCATATTTTCCAACATTAGAGAAGCTAAAGAGAGAGCTTCATTGTCTAATGAGATTAAAATAGACACTCATCAACCATCAACATCTGGAAGGGATCACTTGGTCATAGAAACTTTATAACCTGTTCTTGACCAGGACTATGATTATTTTCATCACTAAATTTCCATAGCCTGGGAGATCCTATCACGATGTGTGAAGTAGTCAGACTAAATTTTCTTTTTCCAGCTCCAAGATAAAACATTGGTTGATGATATCACTACACTTTCCTCCTAAAATAAATTGTCTGGGTAATTCTGGACAAATCTAAAGTCATTAGACAGATATCTGTGCTGCCAATTAGTAGCTCCTTTGGAATTCACGAAATCTATTGGACAGGCTGTTCATCTATGATTTTCACATAAACTTTTATTAATTAATCTTTAATAATCTCATCTAGCTTATACCTACATCCACAATGCACTCGGAATGTGCCGATTGAAAGATATACTAATTGCATGTACCATTGCACGAGAGCATGTTCAGACAGTTGTTCTGACAGTCAACCAACACTTGGAGATAGAGACAGAGACAGAGGGAGTGAACACAGATCTGAAGGCCCAACATGACTTTTTATCAAAACCAGCGCTGAGAGAGGGGAGAAGGGAAGAAGAGACAGAGAGAGAGATGGTGTTGTATGTGAGTGACCTGGGTAGCCAAGATTCAAATCTTCAATGTAGTGTGTAAGTGTAAGAGAAGTGAACTCTCTGCCTGCCATCGCAAATCTTAATGGCATTGTTGTCAAAAGTAAGAGTAAGATGGTTTAGCAGTGGACAGATATTACTGGGGTGTTCATGGTGTGGACATCCAAGAAAGCACTAAGTCACATCAATGGTCAGCCAATCTCTTGTAGCTACTCTTATCCAATAAATACTTTTAGTTGTTTTTTTCAGTGAAGACGCTTGTTTGACGCGATTTCATGAAAAGTATGACTGATAGTATTAATGATGTAAGCAACTTCAACTTATGCGGATCTTGTTTATTTTTTTAGTAATGTTATATAAGGAGATGGGGGAGGGACCAAGGAAAAAGAGTGACTTAGACGAAAATCGAGTAATGGGAGGTTGACTTATACAAAGTGCACTGTATAAATACATAACATCTGAAAGCATCTGGATCCTGAGTTAAAAATCAAGAGACTGTACACACAACACTAACATCTAGATTCTATAGTATGACATAAAAGAAGGAAAGCACTGGTTTTGCGTTGTCATACATAAAAGTAACCTTAGATGCTGTGTTTAGCTTCTCTAGTATTAGAGAATACAGACACCTATGTTTACATCTGCATATCAGCAAACTCCCAAATCAGGGATGGGTCTAATATTATAACAATTACAACACACAGAACATTCACAGGGCTTATTAAAGTGTCAATAGTGTATATGGGGAAACTTTTTTTTCCCCAATTATCAACAAATTTCACAGCATCTTTACAGCATGTAAATATGGCTCTAAATCTTTTTCTTTTTTTAAAATAAGATATTGACTGGTCTAATTCCAGTTAAATATAAAACATTATATTGAATACTTGGGCAACTATATACATTTAGCAATTCCTTTGGCTTTCACACAGTGTGCATTTTCCATTATGAATACAAAATAAGTTGAGAAAGTAGGGAGACTTGTATCTGTAAAGAGACAGACAAATTGAGAAAGGATGTCAAACTCCCATTAAGAAAGAAGAAGAAGAAATCCAGTGTATCGCAATCATTTGGATGACACACTTGGGGATTGGGCTTAAAATCCAGAACCTTCTTTAGAATAAGAATAAAAACATTGGGTAGAAGGTAAATCACGTCAAAAGCTGCAATCTCTTGTACTGAAAAGTAAAATCTTTACATTTTCTAAAATCATCACATTTTACATACCCTTGATTTCCCACAATTGAAAAGCCAACAATAACTGCCTCCTACTGTAACGATAACATCGTAATAATTTACTGAATATTTATCATTAGGCCCTATACATACTTATAAATGATGCCTACTCTCGACTAATAAATATACAAAATAAAATGAGGGGAAATCAGAAAATGTACCTGTCTTGCAATGGGCATTTTGTTAAAGACATTCCAAAGTAGAATTCCAACAACTGTCTTAGACCTGTCCAGATAAAAGACAATACCCTTTCCATAATCCTCTGAGGTTGGGGAAGCTTTTGTTCCTTCATTTTCTGTAGACTGTGGTTCGGCAGTCTAAGAGGAGAAAGACAGTGGTTGAAATTGTTCTTTTTATTCTTTTAATGAAATGAAAGATGAACATGTTTCTTCCTATACAGTGAGTTCCATGTAATTGTTGAAATACAAATTATGGAGATGTATAACTTAAGCTATTTACACGTCCATAACAAGCTTTTTACAAGAGCAGACAAGCAGTTTTGATTTTTTTGTCTTATAAATTAATCCCTGTGCAACACATTTTTTTTTCAAAGAATAAAGCTGAAAAGAGTGAAAATAATTTTGCAAAAGGCCTTCAAGACATACCCTCCTTAGCAAAATTGCTTTTACATTGAGGTCACTGTCTATCTTTAACAATAACACTTACTCTGTGTCAATATCACTCAATGAAGCTTGATACAAATAATCCTTATCTAGAATTTTAAAAATTCAAAGAATGAAGTTGATTAAAAAGCAAAAATTTCAATATGCTTAATATATCCACCTTTCAACCTTCTTACAAAGGATGTAACAGAAAAAAATCATCTGTTCAAAATTCATGACCCCAGGTGTAATTTGAATTCAAGTGCAAAAACTTGATACACACTATTACCCCTCATGTACAGTGACAAGCTAATTGAAAATAATTCACTTTACTGTCAGGCAAAGTTGTGCGTGGTGGTTGCAGTGGTTACCTCTCTCTCTCTCTTTCTCTGTTAGCCAATCCTCTTGCAGGACGTTGCTTCCCGAACCTTGTTTCGAAACAGTGTTCTTTCTGGTTACAGTGGTAACAGTGAAACAGTGGTTACCATCTACAACAAATATTTACTATGTGCATTTAAGTAGCCTATTGTGATGAGACAAGTCAAAAAGCTGACCATCAAAGGCTTTCTCTGTGTTTTCACCCCAAGCAAAAAAAATTGTAAACAGGCAAAAAAAAAAACAACAAACAATCAAAAAACCCTTTTGACTTATTCAATTACCCTCTCAGTTTCGGATCTCAAGCTTTCACCCGTGGCCTCTACCACAGCCTTGGGTGTATCCTTTGATGAACTTTGAGCAAAGACAGCCACAGTGGGAAGTGAAGAATCCACTATGCCAATTGCTTCATATCCAACCTCTGGGCCAAGATCTGACCTGCAACAATATTAAAAATAGAATTGCAGTTCAATGGTAGTCCACATAAAGATTTTTTTTCATTCAATATATTAAAAATGTGTGTCTTTATTATAATACCGACCATCACATGAAGGTAAACGGAATTATAAAAATCAGGAAAAACATAAAAAGTAATAAAAGACAGGTACAGTTTGAATAAAGAAAACAAAATCAAATCTCATTGTTTTTTTGAGGAATGACTTCTTTGTTACAGTTGATAGTGTATAAATAATACAATATTTATAACATATCATATGGCGTTCACACAACTAAAACTGTACAAAATATGACTTACTTGACTTACGGCCTTGTCACAATCCAGTGCTCCAACTGTGACACGTCAGCTGGTTTTCGATTTTTGCTGACAATGTCTGCCACTTCTTTTTATCTTGTGCTATGCTATAGGCAAGAGAGGTCTTCTTTTGATTGCAAGCCATCAGAGTTGATAGATCTTTTTTTTATTATTACAAATGGAAGAGCTGTTATTGGTCCTCCTCTGAATTTCTGGCTTATTTTGGTAAAGTAAAATCTTGTGTCTATGTCAGCTGGTATATCTTTGTTCTTTCTAAGAATGTGCCCTAACAAGCACCATTGAGCTTCCAGGATTTGAAGTGAAAGTGGTTTTTATTTGCATCTCTCATATATTGATTTGTTCGAAATTTTTTACAGGATATCTGATATTTAATATTTTTAAAAATCATTTCCTATGAAATGGGTTCAGCTTCTCTTTGTCAATTTGTGTCAGAGCCCAACTACCACAATTATCTAGCAGAATGGATTTGACTTGTGATTTGTAACTAACTCTGGTGTGTAATTTAGTTTGTATGTTAATCCAGACATATGTAATTTTGTTCAAGCAGCTGATGACAGATGTTTTCTTCTTTCTACTTCTTCTTTACCTCTCATCAATGAACCCTCTTTTTTGGTCATTTTCCAGTTTTTCTTAGGTCTTGAGACAGTTGTTCACTTTGTTTTTGATGTTTACTTTCAACTGGTGATTTAAGCAGGGCTGCTTGCATTTCATTATTATTAACTTTAGCAAGACCAATGAAGTTAATGTCATTATGCCTATACTCTTCTATTAGAAATTCTTGTTCTTTGGCAGTAGGGGATTTGGGGATGATGGTTTGGACATCTTTTAGGCCATGTTCCAGCCAGATGTATTGAACAATATCGGACTGAGAATAAATATATCCTTCAAATAATACACTTAGACACATAAGCAAAATAATTAAAAGTATGCTTTATCATCCACAATTGCAATGCTGCCTTTGTCCGGATTGAGATGTATGGCAAAAGCATTTAAGGACATAAAAGCTCTCAATTTATTATTCTTTTTGACAAATAAAAAAATTTGAAATGTAATTTTCAAAAATTCAGCTCAATGAGCCCTTGAAAAAAACAAAAGGCAAAGAACATAAAATACCAACCAGAACATCGACTGATGCCAGTATGGTTTGGCAGCTCCTGTCATATTTTCTCCTGCCAATCTTCCACTGACAACAGCGTGATCATGATGCTCTACTCGTCTTCTTCCTAGTTTCATGTCATAAAAACATGCGGCATCTCCAGCCTGAGAAAAGACAATGCTGATCAAACACCCTCCATCTTATTCAATTCTAGCCAGATGCAGATATTTCAACAATTTCAAAAAATCTATAAAGTTAAAATGTTTAATATGTCCCATCACCATATAAGTGTTATCAATCAATTAAGATAAATTTAAAGATATGACACATGCAACTGTGAAAACAGGTGACAAATTATAACACTATTAAATGGTGGCAAATATAGGCTCTTTACATTTTGTTGGCTTCTTTTAGTACGTTGAATCTGGAAGGCAAGAAAATGTATTTGTTTGTTTAAAACAGCTTGAAATTAAATATCCTTACATACTGAAATGCCTATACAAAGGCTTTTAAAAAAAGGCTAATGATGATTCACATACCACCCATAAATCTCTTCTGGCTTCAAGTTCAGCATTAACCAGAAAACCACCATTGACATTGTCAGTCTCCAGACCAGAAGTTCTTGCAAGCTCTATATTTGGTTCCAACCCAACTGCTGCAACCACACAATCCACATTCACCTAAAATAGCATTATACATACTCATTACACAATGTCAAAACTGAACTCACCAAAATAAACACAAATGGCTAGAAATAAAAACATTTTGGGTTTGTTTTTCTTACTCTCTTTATAGATTTTCAAAATATCAATATCAAGGCTGAAGACTGGGAAAGGCAATTTATGCAAAAAAAAATCAAAATGACCTTTGAACTTTGGAAAAAATACATCACATCATATGAGGCAATACTAACAATCCTCCTTTTGTCAAATGATACATTGTTGAACACCAAATGGTATCCCGACACTGCCAATGACACTACAACCAAATACACATCTTTAAATCAAACACTAAATGACATAAGATGCATGAAAGAGATAGAGCTATTATTTTCCATCTCTGTGATATTGTATGGGGTTTTGCTGGATTTTTTAAAAAATGTATGCATCATTCAAAATTGATGAAAATCACATTAGGTAGACATGGGGGTGTCTCAAAAAATAAAACAACAACCTTTTTCTATGATAAAAAGTAAATGTCAGACCGCAATGTGCCTTCAGCTCCCAATACTAACTAGGATGCAAAATTTGAAATGAATACAAGTACTCATACAGAAGTTATGCGTATTTTGTCCAGCATGAAAGTGATCATGATTCATTACATGAGTGACTAAAGGAGAGGAAACCTAAGGAGAAAGATTTCTGATAAAGGAAACAGGTTGAGTGAGTCAGGACTTGATTAATTATTGCATTAGAGAGAGTATTTGTATAAATTATCTTGTTTGCCATCTACCAAACGCCACCTGTATACAATTAAAAGTTATGAAGTGACTATTTTCTTGAACTCGGAAAAAGTAAGCCAAATCTTTGTTTTCCCAAACACATCCCTTTTGTAATATTTTCATTATCTGCAACAGTTCAGTGCCACATTATAACAACACCACAGAGAGAATGCTTTTTCCTCAGAGCGCTGTCCAAAACAGAAATTGTGTTCTAATTTGTCACTTGATCAATGAATGAAGGTGTACTTCCTACTAATGCTTTTTTTGTACCTTCATGACTTGCAATCGCCTGATGCCTGTCATTGTCCCCCTGAGTTGAACCTCCAGCAGGGATTCTGATGTCACTGAGCCTGACAGGTCTTTCTTTCAATACCAATATCTTTATGGGGATTGTGGGCACTCAAAATCTGATGGCATTTTTTTAACCGGGGACCAAAAATTAAGGCAAGGTCAAACGAAAATGTGGTTTTCTTCAATATAACAAAATATTTCTTAAGCAGGAATCATAGGATTTGAGTGTTCGGAAAAATAAGGCCGGCTTACAATTTATGTCTCTGCCATGAAGTCTACGGCAGAGATATCTCATGCTGAAGACAAAATGAGGCTTGGCGCAGAGAGATATCTCATACTAAAAACAATATAAGATTTAAAGCAGAGAGATATTTCATGCTGAAGACAAGTAGTGCTTGGCTAAAGGCAGAGTTATCTCATGCTGAAGACAAAATAAGACTTCAGGCAGATAGATATATCATGATGAAGACAAAATAAGGCTTAATGCAGAGCGATATATATCATACTGGCGACAAAATAAGGCTTAAGTCAGAGAGGTATATCATGATGAAGACAAAATAAGGCTTAAGGCAGAGAGAGATAACATGATGAAGACAAAATAAGGCTTAAGGCAGAGAGACATCTTAAGCTGAAGACAAAATGACAAAATCTTAGAAGAGAGGGCTAGGCGAAGTGGCACAACTACCAACAGTAAACTTCCTCAAGAAGTGTGGATATTTGAGAGGAACATGGGGAGGGCAGAGGGTTGGACCTGAAACTGGGGAGAATCCCAGAAAGTAATGACAATTGGGAGGCATGTGACTGTCAATTCTTACACTTCTTCCAGCATCTGTGCTCAAAACGACTTTGCCATCCTCAAATTTTGCAGCAGTTACACTCTCATTAGGCAATACTTCCACGCCCTCTGTAAAAAATACAGATCAAAATATATTCATTTTACATAAGTTTTTCTACATGCCTTAGAGGGACTATTGGAGGACATAAAAGATTTGATCTAAAACTTAAATAAACATTATGCAAATAGAAAAAGAGCAATTCTACATGACAAAAATCATTAACAAGGGGACTGTAGATCAGAGAATGTCAATAAGGAATCAACTCAAGTATAATGCTACATATGTCTAGCATTGACTTCACTTTGCATGGGATATGGAATTAGGCACTTAACTCCATCAATAAAGTAAGCAGAGATGCCAACCTTGAATTTTGAGTTTTCTTATTTTCAGCTGTAAAAATTCTTATTCTACAGTAAAAATGCTTACTCCACCGATATTATGTCATTCAATGCAAATTAACTTCTGAACAACATACTTAAAAACTTATTGAAGTGAGACTTTCCTTTACACTGAATTTAAAAGCATGCTGAAATTGTAACTAAACTCCAGAGAGTGAGACTTCACTGAGTAATTCATGTTTAGAACAGATATAAAATCAAAAAAACAATGCAGATCTATCTATTTACAAAAGCTATTTCTGCTATTTACAGGATTGATTGTAGATTTCCATAGTCTTTGAGAGCCCGCACACAGGACCCTCTGGGGTGTTTCAATTCCTCAGGAGTGGTACCGTACCATGAATCCTTTCTCCCAAGTGGCATTAGAATTTTGAATGATACGTTAAGGGGCAAACGATCTTTGTAAATTTTAATGAAAAATTGTGTTATGTATCTCATATTAATTAATAGATATATTAAACACTGTTTATATTGCCTTTTAGATGCACTAAAATTTTTAAGTTGTTTCCACAAAAGTTATCTCATGGAACGAGTGTTTCCTTGAGACTCTTTTGAGTCCTTTTAAATATTGCTGATGGACCTGTTGATTTTTTACTATTTCTTAATTTTTACTATGTACACTCCATTTTCCCTGCGGGGGGGAAACCAACCCCTACCAGGCGCGTCCCCAGGCTGTGGATAGGGGAACGACCTCTAGATATAGAGG
>JAOWAY010073663.1:0-11434 GCA_028565895.1 Goniobranchus geometricus
GCAGGCAGATTGACAGGGGATTGTGTGCTGCTCCACAGGATGGTTCAAGAAACAAGTTTCCATTAAGAGATCAGCTGATGAATGACGTGAATTGTGAACTGACACACAGTCATAAAAAATTAGCTTTCCTTTGCCATGAAATGATCAGAGTGAAGTCTTCCTACCATAACAAGGATAGTTATAAATCAAATAAAACAACACAAGAACCTACCTTCTGGTCCAGAGACTTTTCTAAGCATTGCACCTGCAACTCTTTCCGTTTCAGGGCACTTTCAAGTTTTTCCATCTTCTCTTCATGTCTGGAAACAATGAGCCAACAAAAAGGATTTCGGTTTTAATTTGGACAATATATGCCCTATACATTATTTTCCTTGCATTTCTTAATGTTGGCACAGCTAAAGTGCCCAAGTATTAATTTACTATGTTCCAATATTAATGAACAAAATTTTATCTCACATCCACCAAGTACAGTGCTGAAAAGATGATATTACTTAGCATCCACTTCAATCTTAAGGAGCATGAGAGAAAAGTGCAGGAAGTGCAAAAATAGTCCACACATCCTTACAAATTTTTCTATATCATAAATCAAAATAAAAAGTTCCCTAGAAAAAAAGTAAACATCCGCTCAATTGAGAGCATAAAGCCATCAAGTCTCCATAAAAACATTTGTACAACTAATTTGTCTTAAAAAAAAAAAAGAATATCAAAATCTCCTTACTCTGTGATTTTGGATTCTGCTGTTTCCTTCAGTTTCTGCCTTGATTCAACTTGAGTTTTGTATTTTTCATGTGCATCTTTCAGGGCAGTTTTAAGCTTTTCTTGATTCTTTATACAATAAAATATAAAATAAATAGATAAAAACGATAAAAAACAAAACAAAATGAACCGCAATCAATTGATGTAATATTTGTTTTGTATTAATGATAACATATAACATTCTATAGTGCGCAATCTCATAGATTAAAAGCTCTGTGAGATTAAAATGAGCAAAACTCAGCATCCCAAATTCAAGCTTTTGTGGCTTTTTTTTCTTCAGAAAAGTTGAGTTATTATAGAAATCACAGATAATTTTGAGAATAAATTTACCACATAAATATTGGTCTAATCTCAGCAGTATTCTAAGCATATTCTGTTGCCTTTTTCTTGAGTATTGTTCTTTTATATGTAGCTAAGATCTAAAATGAAATTTTCATCATAATTGCACTGAATTGTGGAAAAATACTCTTCAATTGTATTCAGGTGACATGTCTTGTCAAAAAGGAACAATAGCCAAACTTCGATATATTCAACCTCTTTTCCTCTAAACCCTCTACGGACTCATTTTTGTCATCACCCTTTTCCCTATGTCATAAAGAAAAATTCTTCATATATCTTATAATAATAGGCTTTACAGCTCTATGAATTGTTAAGCCTTTCTTAACACACTTTTTGATAACAGATGAGGGCATTCAATGCATATTTACAACTGCTTTCAAAAGTCTGAAAATTTTCAAGGATATATAGATGAGAAGGAATACCTGAGTTAAAAAGTGCATCAACTTATATTAAAATTGTACAAACAATAACTATAAAACGAACGAACAAAAAATACTAACAAAATAATCCCCTCCCCATCTCACTCAAAAAAAACAAAACAAAAAAAACCCAACCAAATAATAGTTACTCCACTCATTCAATAACATGCTGATCCCACATCTGGAATTGTCTTCCATGTTACTGACATTCCCAGCACATAGCGTCTGACAGCACCTTAGCTCATGAAAGGGTTCTTAGAAAAAACACCTCCCCCCCCACCCCCACCGCCGCCAAAAAAAAAAAAAAAGCAACAATGTCCATGTTATGTTGGGTTACTGCTTTCTTGTGTTTTGTATTTCTTTTTTAAACAAAACTTTTCATATATCCCCATCTACATGTACATTGCATTGCTTTTAAGTATGCAAATTACCCTAGTCTTTTTTTTTTTAAATCTATTTATGCAAAGGAAAGGCGTCAACCACTTTCTTTCAAAGCATTTTTGTTAACAAAGATTCTCGATTACTTCCACCTTCAGTACCCCACAAAATAATTAGGGATTTTTTCATTGGTTTGAAATAAAATCACACTAACCGAGAGGAGTGTCACCCATCCTTCTACAGCACAATCTCAGAGGACATCCAAATAAGAGCTGTACTGATTCAGCAAGATCTCAGGTTCAAAGGGGTTAATATTGGTTGGAATTTATATTATGTACAATTGTGTGCCTAGAACTATTTTATGTGGGAAAGGATGCTGGGAGTGGACACTACTGTAGCTACTACTACTACATACCTCAGCAGCTGCCTCCAATGTCTTTTTCGCCTTTTCATATCGATGAAAGAGATCATCAAAGGATTTCTCAAGAGTTTTATTGTCCTCAGATACCTGGATATGTGCACAAAGGGCAAAACACCAAATTAGCAATTCCTTTCTGTATAGATTGATATGGGCAAAATGGCCAAGCGTAAAAAAACTATTCTCTTACAAATATTTCTTTTTTAATATTACATTCTAGACTATTTTGTTGACAAGAAAATATAAATCAAAAGCCTCCAATTTTTCTTTTTTTAAAATTAAAAATAGCCATCATTTGACTTGTTTTGTGTCTGTGCAAAACATTTCACCAAACTTTGATGACTAAAAAAATATGAGCTTACACACATGCAATGTTTCATTTCTTATGTGAGTATCCACATAAAATTGGTGCAATATTGTTTAAATGATCTGAGAAAGGAAAATTAAAAGAAAAAAAACAATAATTCATTTACCTGAGCATTTAGGGCCTTCAATTTTGTAACAGTCTCTTCAAATTCTTTGTTCTTATCTAAAGAAAGAGAAGTATCAATTAACATAAGCAATAAATAAGATAAGAATCCATAATCTATACCACTGATGTATGTTTAAACTTGGTACAGGGTGTCCAAAAAAGAAAAAAACAGGAGCGGGCTAAATCTTTGTAACATCAGAAGAACTAAAGCAATGAATTCAAAATTTGTCACACTAAAAATTCAGCCTGGGGATGAATTATCCCAAAGTTTCAGCAATATGTATTAAAAACAAGATTTTTAAAAAGGTAAGTTTCAACTTAAAAAATACCAGAAAGGCTTCATGTCATCTAAGATATCACAATTTTAGCAATAAATTACAGATTGTTATTGAAAAAAATCAATTTTTCAATACTGTCTTGCTTAAGAGCCATACATCAAAAGCATCCATTACTTTCCTACATGGCTTTATTAGCAAGAAATTTTCTTTTGAATGGTCAACACATTTTCCAGATCTAAATCCATTGTATTTCTCTTTCTGAGATATTTTGAAGGATCGGATTTACAACAAAAGAAACACGTTTAACACTGCAGATCAACTTAAAATTCTGCATTAATGATCAGATGAGCAAGTTATCATGAGCTTTCAAACAAGAATTTAACCATGCATCAACTGTGGGGGTAGTCATTTAGAAAGACCCTCTGTGACAATATTTGAAATTATTTTTCAATAACATTAAGTGATTTGTCTGTAAATTGTGGTATTTTTATTGTTATAATTGATTTTTTGCATTTTCTGCATTACTTCGTCTTTGTGTGGTTTTTCATGAAAATGACAATTTCTTTTTTCAAAACTTCATAATTTTTAGTCTTTTATACATGTTTTTGAAATTTGAGGGTAATATGTCCACTAAGCGGAATTTCAAGCATGTCAAATTTTGCTTCCATTGCTTTTCTTGTAAAATATAAGGATTTTGCCCTTTCCTGTTTTGTTTTGCACTGATTTTAGACACCCCTGTAATAATGAAAAGTGAAAGGGAAATTGGGGTTAGAGATGAGACAAAAATATTTCATTAGTGCTTGAGGAAGCTTGTTTCTTATACATTTCTTTATATCACTGCTTTTCTTAAGAGTAAACGGATGATTATGAATGCAAAACCAAGCTGTTTTGTAAATGAATAATTTATAAGCCCCTTACCAGACACCATAATGACAAAATGGTGGTTTTTTGTAAATGATTTATTTCTTATAAATATAAGACAAGATAAAGCCAATCTGGCAGTGTTTTGTAAATAAATTATTTATTTCTTAAAGCCCCTTAGCAGACACCAGAAAGACAAAATGGTGGCATTCTGTACATAAATAATTTATTTTTATAGACCCCTTACAGACAACAGAAAGACAAATTGGTAGTGTTCAGCAAACAAAATTATTTATTTGTTTAAGCCCCTTATTGGACAACATAAAGACGAAATGGTAGTGTTTTGTAATTGAATGATAAAATCTTATAGGCCCCTTACCAGACAAAATAGACAAATTGGTAGCGTTTTGTAAATTGATAAGTTTTTTTCAATAAGCCCCTTGCCGTGTAACATAAAATAAAGATAAAACGGTTAATTTGTAAATAAATAATTCATTTCTTATAGGCCCCTTACCAGACAACATGGAAATCATGTCTGTGTATTCTGTCATTACTTGTCTGAAATATGAGAGAAGAGAATTTTTTTGGTAAAGTGAAACCACAATTTATCCCAAATCATAACCAGTATTGAAAAGTTACTTTACTTTATACAAATGTGAGAAATATGACAGTGCCATCTCCTTTTGGACCATCCTTCACCATAGTCTTACATGGAATAGCATATTTTAAACGACAAATTTATTTAATACGACCCAACTGTATACAGTGTGCTATGGGTGTGGTGAGAGAGTGTGACACTTTTTTATGGTCATGGTACAGTCCAGTCAAATTCAGCAGGATTTATATGTTATTAAAAACTACAGAGATGAACTTAAGATAATATAATGAAACAAAACTTAAAAGCTTTTCTAGACAAAAAAATTACCCTGCATAAGACACCACCGTCTATTTCTGTAAAAGGACAAAATTTTAATAATCATATACATCTTACTTGACAGTCGTCAGTTTACTTTTCATGGATTTGATTTTATTCGAAAGGATGGTGTTTTCCTGTTGTAGCTCTTCTTTCTCTCCTTCCCACTCTTTAGACTTGCATTCGTGGCCATCTTCTAATTCCTTTAACCTAGCTTGATATTCTTTATCTTTCTTCAGGAGAATCTCTTGATAATGCATGGTTAGTGCCATTTTTGCCTCCTTCAAGTCATTTTCTGAGTAGAGCTGTAATTTTAAAAATGGCAAATGTTAGATGATTGGGGAATAATTGATAACAGACTTCAATGTAAGAATAAATTAAAGCTATCTGCACAAAGGCAAATTATATCTAATAGGGTTTTTTATTAATGTTACACTTCAGAAGCCCTAAACCTATAAAAGAAAAGTGTAATAATAAAAAAAAAGTGGTCCTTTCGAATCGAACTGGCTCATTGGGCCAGAGCTTATTCCAGTTTCTATATAGTCTAGTGCCTAAGCAACACATTTTTACCTCTTCGTTGCCAGGTTGTTAGAATTGTTCAAATTTTCAGGAGGTTGAGATTAGTGTATTAGCTTTCATTTTAGCTACAATACCACTTTAAATATGCCTTTATATGCCTGCGAGAAGTTAAAACAGAAAACTGACAAAATTAAACTGAGCCGACACGTCAAGCTTATCACCGCTATCTCCCGCAGCCAGTTTGCACGCTAGGCATCGGCCGATTTGCATAATTATAGGCCTAACCTAGGAGATAGACCTATCCTCCTAGGGCCTAAAAAACAAACGAACTTGATCTTGTTCACACGCTTTCCACATTGCATTGATGTAAACAGTTTTTAATATCATAATCATTCCTGGCATGTTGACGTGTTTTATATTCGCATATACCCTTAGGAGATCTACATATCTCATCACTTTAAATGGTATCCTTTTCACGTTGTTAATTTGCCTCTGATCTACTCATGAAATACTTGTACAATCCGTGTCGCAAGGTATCACGAAGACTACGCCATTGTTACGATAGCATTGTCTCCGGTATCACACATACAGTGAATGAGAGAAGCGGGTGGGGAAAACGAGGTAGGCCTAGCCTATGTTGTGACACGCCTGTCACTTTGGCGGCTATCACGGTGTTGAAGATTTTTTGTCGCCTTTCGTTCTCTCTATGGCTGAAGGAATCCTTTTTGAGAACCAAGTTTTATTTTGAGCAAAGTATTTTAATCGTTGGAATAAGCATTAAATAATAAAGTCTATAAGATAACATTGAAATCTTTTTTAAAATTTGAAATAATGTTGTGTTGATTGCTTTTTTCTGTTGTTGTTGGGTTTTTGTTTTTTTGTTTTTTTGTTTTTTTTTGGGGGGGGGTTTCCTTCCTTTTTTCGTTTTTGATTTTCCTTTGTTTTATTATCATTTTTTATGGGACTGATAATGCAAGGTGGCCGTTATTTCATTCTTATGAGGAAAACTATACCTGACCAATTCATTTTATATTCAGTTTCATTTCGTTTCTATTTGTTTGCTTTTCTATGCTCCACATTGAGTGACCGTATTATAATTTCCTTAACAAGAATAAGATATCCATCCAAAACCCATGATTTCAACCAAGGGCAGGATTATAAAGAACAATTAATTCAAGATTCTGTAGGATCACAAAATGCTTTGAAGGATGGCAACATCGGGTCATGATATAACTGTTAATAAAAGACAGTTTGACTGGGGAAGATGCATCATCTGCCAAACAAATGTCAAAAACCAAAAGCTAGTGTGTCCTTCAAAGTCAAAAAAAGGTGATCTTGGGGCAGGGTACAGGACATTCATTGAGAACATTGCAGAATACAACTCTCTTGTTGATGACTCAGACGCCTTTGACACTTCAGTCCTAGGTGATGTTGATACTTTATTTGAACAGTTAATTCAAAACAATGCAAGCTGGCACAATTCGTGCCGACTTTTATACTGCAAGTCAAGAATTGAAAGACTGCGACGTGGAAAGCAAGGCGACCATGACAGTTATGCTGGTGATGTGGAGCAAAGTGTAGAGGAAGCACCATCAACTTCTGGAAGGAAAACTATTTCTAGAAGGTCATGCATCGGAACACAAGAAATCCTGGAGAGAAATCGGAATCGATGTATGTTCTGTGGAGAGAATAATTTTGATGCTCCGTTGCATGCAATTCAAGACGATCGCACCCAAGAGAGAATAAGAACAGCAGCTGAGGTAAAGAAAGATGATGTAATTTTATCTACTTTTCAATTAGGCGATCTGTTTGCCCAGGAAATGCACTACCATCTGCAGTGTTATGTTCTCTTTACCAGACAGCCAACAACATCGGATGAAGAAGACATTGACCAGAACGGATGTTTTGCATTGGCCGAGGTAATAATGTACATGGAAGACAATAGTGAAATGATTTTTGAAACGAAAGACCTCATACAACTCTACAAGGATTCGTATTGTAGGTCAAGCAACAGTGAGCCTGTCAACGTGTATGTCAACACAACAAGATTCATTGATCGACTCATTCAGCATTTACCTACTTTAAAACGAGTAAAATCAGGAAAAACCGTTGTTTTGTCATTTGACCAAGGGCTTTCATCTGTTTTCAACACATCAAAGGCTGACACGTTTGACAAAGAGACATTGGTTCTGATGCGAGCAGCAAAACTAGTAAGGAAAAATATATTTGAACATGCATCACACACATCCAGCACGATGCTAAATTTTTTTGACAATCAGAAACAAGCAGTTCCTCCTAAGCTTCTCACGCTGCTCAATATGTTGTTGGCAGGAACACCGTGCATACAGTCCAATCAGCAGAGACATCAGGAATCATTAACAATTAGCCAGTTGATCCTTAGGAATACGATCAAAAGAAGGGTAGACTGCGAAGTGTCGCAGAAAAGGTATTCAGCTTCTCAAGAAACTCCACTGACTGATTTCATAGGAGTTCTGTTGTACAAGCATACCCGGTCCCGAACTCTCATCGATACACTCTATGATCTTGGTATTTGTACCTCCTACAAAAAGGTCGTCAATCTGTCAGAGGACATAGCCAATGCTATGAAAGTTTATTTTCAAAAGGAAGGGATAGTTTGCCCCCAAAGTCTGAAGAAGAATACGTTTACCATGGCCGCTATTGACAACATTGATTACAATCCCACCTCAACAACTGCCAAGCGATCATTTCATGGTACTGGGATATCCATTTTCCAAAACGTAATCCAAGAAGAAGAGCCTCTTATTCCTGAGTTAGAAATACCAGGGGATGACCTAGACGACACCGTTTTACAGGATTTTTTATTTGTTGATAGTGACGTACCATTTCTTTCAAAAAAGCCAGAGCCTAGAACCCCATCCACGTCGTCCTTTTTAGTATTAGAAAAAATTGTTTCAAAAGCACTGAAACTTGAAAGAGGGTGGTTGGGTAAAATTGAACAAAGTGTAAGTGGTGACGGTGACACAGAGGCTCTGACCTGGTCTGCGTATCATGCAAGAAATGAAGATAGCAATGTCACACACCTACCCTCAACTTCATGCATGCTGCCACTTATCGACGCACAGTCTGCCACAACTGGAACAATGAAACATGCCATGGATGCTAGCATAGCCATAACAGCTCACCTTAACCCAAACCAAATATCAGTTATAGCAGTTGACCAGCCCCTTTTTGCTATAGCAAAACAAATCCAATGGTCATGGCCTGCAGAATATCAGAGGTGCATCATCATGATGGGAGGACTCCACGTGGAAATGGAGCAGCTAAGAACGCTAGGTTCCCTTCTGGATGGATCAGGATGGACATATGTTTTATCAAAGTCGGGTATGTGTGGTTCCGGGACTGCTGATTCTTTCCTTAAGGCAGCAAATGTCAAAAGATCCAGATATGCACATCAAGTGACAGTCTCATGTCTCTATGCCTTAATTCAGTGTGAATATGAAGTACATTCAGATATGATGCAGCCTTCTAATACTTTTGAAGATTGGTGCAAATTGAAGTCAGAACAATCAGCTAGATTTGCCTTCTGGAAAATGATTTTAGATTATGAGATGTTACTTCTCGCTTCACTCCATGCTATTCGTGCTTCTGATTTGGAGACTTACATTGAGGTTTTGAAAGAATGGACCCCTCTTTTCTTTGCTCTTGATAAGACCAAATATGCGAAATGGACTTCTGTTCATATTCACGACTTACATAATTTGAAAGAAAATCATTTTGAAGATTACAAGAAGCTTTCGGAAAATTTTACAATCAAGAAATCAAAAAGACCATTCTCGTCAGTCGCCATAGATCAAGCACATGAAATGAATAATCAAACAGTCAAAGGCAGTTTGAATATCATCAGCCTCATGGACAAACCACACACCCTTTTGAGATGGTCTCTATCGGCTCCTATCCTTCAAAATAGTATTGATACGTTTATGAAACATGTTTCAAAATCATCACCCCATGCTTATAACATTCATCAAGATGACAGCAGGGCAAAGATTGATAAATTTCACCAAGATGTTTCCAAAATGTTTGACGCCTTCATTGACATCGGGAATCCATTTCAAGAAGGGCCTCTATATAACCTCGAAACGGGAGTTATTGCTCAACCTGAAGTGGAAGTTGATCTAAGAAAAATTGTAAGCCTAGGAAAAGAACAGTATGCACAATTTGTAACCAACAAGCTTCAAAGTTCAGCCAAGGACATCGATGAGCCTTTTGCCCTGAACAAACTCAAACTCCTGTCGTCTAATGTTCCTCACAAAAAGAAAGTCACTGTAGGAGCGAAAATGAAGGGCCTCAAAGCAAATTATGGATTATTTGCCAAAATGATGTTTGCTTGCCAAAGGAGAAAAGGTGATCTGGATGATTTTTTCCGACACGAAAATCAAGCATGCCCTCCGAGTATTTCGGAAAATGGTCTGATTCGAGTGTCAAAATCCAAGGCTAAATTGGTTCCTTGTTTAACAAAAGCATCAGGCTGTAACATACTCAACTTTAGAACTGCACCACTCTCATCATGTGTTGTTGTCGATGGTGCCTCTGTAGCCCAAGCAGTATCACCGAAAGGCTGCATGACATATCAAGACTATGCAGTAAACATCTTTTGGCGTCAAATTTTGCATATCGTCCGGCTACATTCTGCCACTAGGGTAGATGTTGTATTTGACAGATATCTGCCACAGTCAATCAAAAGCACAGCAAGATCAACAAGGGGACATTCAAGTGCACGACTGGTAGAAAATGAAAAATCTGTGCCAAGAAATTGGAATGGGTTTTTACACAATTCCGCAAACAAAGAAAACTTGTTTAAACTGCTAGCGTCTACCGTTCCTCCATCAGAAACGGAGATTATAGCAACACATGACTTAGCGATTGTCACGAACGTCGAAAGTAAGTATGAAAATATTTTACACCCATGCACACACGAAGAAGCTGACACTAGAATGTTTCTTCACATTAGGCAAGCAGCTTCAATTGGACACAAAGATATCACTGTGAGGTCATCTGACACTGACGTTGTTGTGCTGGCTGTGTCTTTTTTCGGTACCTTTAACATTCAGAAACTTTGGGTGGCAAGGTCATTAAAACGCAAAATTGAGTACCTTCCAATTCACGAAATACATGCTTCTCTGAGTCCATCTTGTTCAAAAGGTCTTCTGTACTTTCACGCCTTTACAGGCTGTGACACTGTTTCTGCTTTTAACCAGATCGGGAAACAATCAGCATGGGCAGTAGCTGCAGAATTTCCAGAAATTTGGAAGACATTCTCTGCGCTTTCAGATTTCCCATCTGATGTAGACGGAAACATGATGGATGCCCTTGAAAGATACACTGTTATGCTTTATAGCAGTTCAAGCACCGAGTCCCGTGTCAATCCAGCAAGGCGACGAATGGTTTCCCAAGGAAAAGCCATTGACAGAATACCACCATCAAAAGCAGCTCTCTATCAACATGCAAAAAGAGCTGCCTACCAAGCAGGCCACATCTGGGCAGCTTGCATCTTTCGGATTCCCGAGAAAATTGAACCAACTGATTGGGGGTGGAAACTTGTAGGTAACTGCTTCGAACCGTATTGGTCTGAGTTGCCAGAAGCATCAAAAGAATGTCGTGAACTTATCAAATGTAAATGTCGCAAAGGGTGCAAGCAAAAGTGTAAGTGTCGAAGCGCAGCACTACCCTGCACAGAACTGTGCCTGTGTTCTGGAAAATGTTCATTGCCTTCTGGGATTTCAGAGGAAATTTACCAAGTTGAAGATTCAGAGGACGTTTTGACCGAAGCAAATCATGATACCGTGCCACCATCAACTGAGGACATGGAGGTTAACATAAACATCGATGAAACAAATACAAATGCTGGATGTTCTACATCAATACCCATTGATAGTTAAGAGTAAATTTTATACAGCACGTTTTCAGCAAGGACACTGGGTTATTGATGAATTTGTGTTTGTTTGTTAGTTGTTTGTTTATTTGTGTGTGTGGGTGTGAGAGAGAGAGAGAGAGAGAGAGAGAGAGAGAGAGAGAGAGAGAGAGAGAGAGAGAGAGAGA
>JAOWAY010073774.1:0-11434 GCA_028565895.1 Goniobranchus geometricus
CATATTATAAGCATGTACCCAGAACAAATTTCCCGAAAGGGATGAATAAAGGCATCTTGAATCTTGAATCTTGAATCCTACATATTGCATATCTAACATTACATAATTATTTTGAATTCTAACTCTATACTTTTACATAGATCTATATCAACACATTGCTTTTCAACTTTTAGAGCTGATTGTTAGGCCTTTGATTAGTAATCACTCCCCGGGAATGTTGTTTTCATTCAACTTCATTTCTTTTGAATTCATGAGCTAAATTTTAATCTTATTGATAAGGTGATTGAAATTCTAGATATAGATCTACAGCTCAAGAATCAGAAATAGATCTAGATACAGGACAAGCTCTAGATCTAGTTTTACAATGATTTTGAGCTCGTCAGATAAAGCTGTCATTGAAGCTCTTTGCAAGGGAAAAGGATGGAGTGAGTCCCAGCTAATTTGTGAATCTTTCAGGAGGAATGTCTTAGATAAAAAAAATTCTCATGTTCTGGGGAAAAAAAAATTTGGATGCCACAAGAAAAGCCATATCAACTTGGGAGAAGAAATGGAGACAGGAAAGCACCTTGAAATCCACCTTTAGAGTTTATATCCTATACTGTCACAGTTTGCTGAATGAAAGCCGGAAGACTTGTAGATATGCAGGTTTGTGATCCAAGGAAGTCAAGGGTATAAGCTCCTTGTCTTGTCTTGATTCAATAATTGTTAAGATCTTCACCTTGTATTGGATGAGGGCATCTTTATCCTTTAGTTTGTTCGAGTCGTTGTGTTGATGTGGATGAGTGATAATACCAAGATGGAAGCTACGATGCAAAAAAAACCATTCAAAATTTGAACTTAGTTAACTTTTGTTTCCTATGAGTTTTTTTTTCTTAAATCTAGAGTGAATACCAGTATAGCAGCGAGTGTGCATGCTAATTAATGTGAGCTTTGTGTCTGTTTTCCTTGGGCAATGGACTGTAGTACAGCAGTTAAAGTAGTTTAGATGTGTTTATATCCCTTTCCTTGCCTTTTCCAAGAAGACCTTTTCCTGACAATCCCAATTGTTTGTGGGGTAATTGACTGCCATTTTCATTTGAGGGAGCCTACAATGCTTCTCGATGGCAACTTTGTGTCGGTGCAATAATGATAGACGAGTCATTTTGCATCAAAGACCCTTTAACTCTGACTACCAAGAAGAATAGCCTGACTTTTACACTTGAGACCACAGCTCATTTTTTTTTTTTTTATCAGTGTAAGACACTAACAGGAGGCTTTCGCTTTCATCGTTCGCATAAAAACCAATTGTAGCACCCCTCTAGAAGGAATAAAAGAGCTAAGAATAGTAAATAAGTCACTGATGGAAAGTCTCGTACATTTCGAGTTTCGTTTATAAAGGCTGCCACTATTTAGAGTCCTGATGAAGATTGACTGTACTGTGCTGCCGATGGAAGTTTTTACATTTCTGGCCCAGCCGCATATTACGGCCCATGGTAGCTGAAGAGTTAAAACATTAAAAAGGCCTCTTGTATCACTAAATATTATTTCTTTCCAAATTTTAGTCGTGTGGTTTGGTTTTCTTGTGTGTAAACTACTCGAAAAAGGCAAGATGTAATCTCGGAAAATGTTCCAATATAAGTCCTTCCAGATGCATGCAGCAGATTATCTCAAAACCTTTTTATTTTTTAAAATATTAACAACTTGATTACAACTTAAAAGTTTTCCTGCACTTATTATGTGAGTGCTTGTTAATTTTATTTCAATAATTTCATATTTCTTGTAATTGTCTAGCAATTAAAGAATATTCGTCTACTTTGTGTTTTAAGGCTCTTCTCACCTACAAAGGGCTTCTCAGTGCTCATGGAAAAAAGTAAGACACAAGGCATGTGAAGGAGTAAGACAGAACAGAAGTGGTAGAAAAGATTTCCAGATGAGAAAAAGAAGATGCCAAAAGGGACACGGGCATTTAAAAATAAGCAAAAAGTAGAATACATATCAAGACATGATAATTAAATATGGAGAAAGGATATAAGACAAAAGAAATCTTATCTTAAAACAAACTAAGCTAATTGACAATGGTCATCAAAACCTATGGTTTTCTACTGCCCTTTTTGTAGAAAACTACTCCATCTCCATAGCCAGTGACCACGATCGGATTATCAAGGCCTGCCATTGGGGACAGTCACTCAATTATGCCTCGTCCCTCCTCCCAGCAAAACTCTCCTCTCTGAGGACACAAAAGACAGCAGAACTGCAGAGAGGCTCTCACTTAACCATTACTCTCCTCTTATGAGATGCATCGGGAAGACTGGCGGCAAGCTTATTCCTTCACCTCACGGATGATGATGAATTGGCAAATATTTTTATTTTCATAATTGTCACAGGATCTTTCAGCATTAAGGCTATCCCAGTTAGTTATTTGTGGGTTTAATGCCACTTTTCAACATCATAGGTTGTATCAGTGACGGTGCTATTTTGACATGTTTCTGTGCTGCCATAGATGAGCCATAAGGTATAGCACAACTCGAATGACTCACCCAGTCACAGTTTCTGACAGCAGGCCAACCAGTCTTGGTACTGTTCTCATAATGCTGAGCAGCAAGCGGGACAGTTGCTAAAATGCCAATTTTAAAGTCTAGGGGTATGTGACTCGCTGGGGATCGAACTCGCGATATCCCGCTTCCAAGGCCATTGGATCAGTAAGAGTATCCCAGACTTAATTACCACATACCAAAATTGCATTAGCAGCAATAAATCTATCTGTAGAGATGAATTGGGCCTAACTTGGTGACCTTGACAAAAATTAGCTAGAAAGAAAATGAAAGTCAGGAAAAGAGATGTCATTCTAGTCGCCTTCTGTCTGTCCTCCCCTGCTGAAACAAATCCAGGAATCCATACCAAGATACAATCAAATAAAACTACTTGCCTTTCTACCATAAGACTTTTTGTCTCAGATGGATGTCAGGATCTTGGAAGATGAATTTTCAGAGGCTTCAGAAAATACAACTATCACACTTCCTTTGATGAATGATCTTGTTGCTATTATTACCATGAATGGTGGAACTTTCATCTTGTTCTGAGAAGCCTGAAAACAACAATCATTCATTCAGGTGAACCACTGAAATAATTCACTCTTATACCTGATCTGGTCCAGGCGGCCTGATTATTTGCTTTTTCTAAATCAAAGAAAATTATTAAAAATGGAAAGGTTTTGTATTGATTTAAGATGGCTTGTACTGCATTTAACTTAAACATGAAATAACAAATCCTACTGCCTGAATCCAATCTGACGAATTGTAAATATGAAATAATAAATCCTGCTGACCAAACCTAATGTGGAAAATGGTAAACTTGAATAATAAATCCAATTGACTGAATCCAATCTGGAAAATGGTAAACATGAAATAATAAATCCTACTGACTGAACCTAATATGGAAAATGGTAAACATGAAATAATAAATCCTACTGCCTGAACCTAATCTGGAAAATGGTAAACATGAAATAATAAATCCTACTGCCTGAACCCAATCTGGAAAATGGTAAACATGAAATAATAAATCCTACTGACTGAACCCAATCTGGAAAATGATAAACATGAAATAATAAATCCTACTGCCTGAACCCAATCTGGAAAATGGTAAACGTGAAATAATAAATTCTACTGAATAAATCCAATCTGAAGAATGGTAAACATGAAATAATAAATCCTACTGACTGAACCCAATCTGGAAAATGCTGTTCTCTATATTTTTTGAGTGTCCCATCCTCTTGGATAGGTGTAGTTTTGTTCTTGGTTCGTGACTTGTTAGAGTGCCAACACACCACATATTGTAGCAGGTGATGTCCTTGTGTCAAAAGTGCTGAATGAAAGGCATTGGGGTGGCTCTATACTTTTACCTGCAGAGACTATAGCATTCCAATAAGGAAGAGCGAGGTCACAAGTCTATGAAGGAATAAAGAATACTGGAATTAAAATGAGTACATGCACAGCAATCACCTTGGCAGAATTGTTTTCACAGAAAAAGCCCTTGAGAAAGGGCTGGCAACAATATTAAATCACTATTCTCATTCCAAATTATACGCTAAGGCTTTGTCAAGAAATTTTAGCCTACAAATCTTAAAGAGAATTAAGGTGAGCCCTGATAATAATTCTTAGTAATGACAAACACATGAAACAAATACCATTGTGTTTACTATAAATAATGGTCTTGGATAAATCATTGTGTATCAAGTACTCAGAATGAAACCAGCAGTAGGAAAAGAAAGAAAAATCTTACAGAGTCAATGGACTGCACATGTTGACAGTTTGCTGACAGTCTCTCAGGTAAATCTGTGATGATGGCCTTCTAAACATTACACTGCGCTAAGAGTGAAAGAGGAGACTTCATGAGTTAAATGCCCTGAGGACAACTTATTGGAATTTCAATCCAAGATCACCATGTAAAGTATAGGCAAAAATAAAAACGTGGACAAAAGCATTTGGAAGACACTTTGATAAAGCCATGTGTATATAAGACTCAATTCAAGGTACATCTTTTGTAATATTGCGTTGCCATCATTCAAATGTAACTTAAAAACAAGCAAACCTGTTTTGAAAGGAAAACAAAAATCATCATTCAACTTCAAATCTGCCAGGAACAAATGCAAAGTGAAAGTATCAGTATCAAAAGACAACAGTCAAAGGTTGTTCACGATGTTAAGGAATAACAAATCCGGCAGCTGGGATCTAGTTATTATGACACCACTGTTGAGTTGTTCAAGTTTGTAAACTGTGTTATAAATCAATAGCAGAAATTTTGTTTGAAACCATTTTTTGTAAGGAATATATACTATTGCATTAGATCATGAACACATTCAAATCAATGAACTAGATTTATAAAAGTGAAGAAACAGTTTTGAGTTGTTGAAAGTCTGAATGTCTTTACATAATAGCTCACAAATCAAATGTTAAAAGAACAACAACTAATCATTGCACAAGACATGAAGAAGCACTTGTCTAATAAAAGAATTCTAAGCTTGAGTAAAACTAGCAACAGAGCTATCATAAATGTCTCAGAGCATGGGAAAGAAGATAGTGAAGACTTTCAATTAGCGAAACAAGATGATACATTCAAATAAAATTAAATATGTCACTATTGGGAGAACTGAATTGTTTTCTCAAACACTGGTGAACAAGAGCTTTACATGCCCTGGGTAGAAGAATAAGGCAAGGAAATAAATACAAAACACACAAAATAATTAAAAAAAACATGACTCTTACATCTTTCCAGTACCGTGGCACAACAAAGAGGGCACTACAGTTTGGTATGAAACATTTTTGTCTTGTGCTGGTATCAAATGACGGCTTGAAATATTAAAATGTGGTCAAATAATCAGAGTAGACTTCAAAATTGATTTAAAAGAAAACAACAAAAAACAAAAAACAAAAACAAAAAAACAACAAACGCTTTCACTCCATTGAAACATAATTTTAAATTCACGTCACAATGCACAAAGACAACACAAAACAAAAAACGCTTTCACTCCATTGAGACATAATTTTAAATTCACATCACAGTGCACAAAGACAAAATAAAACAAAACACGCTTTCACTCCATTGAGATATAATTTTAAATTTACATCACAATGCACAAAGACAAAACAAAACAAAAACCGCTTTCACTCCATTGAGACATAATTTTAAATTCACATCACAGTGCACAAAGACAAAACAAAACAAAAAACGCTTTCACTCCATTGAGACATAATTTTAAATTCACATCACATTGCACAAAGACAAGAACAAAACAAAAAAACAACAGAAAAAAAGGAATCCTATCAAAAACAAACATCATCCCAAGAGTGTCCCAATAACAGAGGTCTACTGTAAAAATTAAACTGTCATTTCAATATTTCTGTAAAAGAAGTAAAAGGCGTCATACTAAAAGGCTGTTTACTATGACTACAGGTTTGTAAAGATATCAGAAATAATGTTACACAAAAGATTACTTCGTATCAAACATTTCTACTCTTAGAAGATGCCATTACAATTTTTCACATTATGACATGGTACAAATTAGTAACATAACTATTATGAGCAAAAGTGCTCATAGTCCAATACTAATTTCATGCATTGTACAGTATTAAGACCGCAGTGTAAATTGCGTCAGCTTTAAACATGGTTTAAAAGACAAAAGAGCTAAGACACAAATGCTGTAACAGTAAATTCAAGATGAATATTTCCTTGGTAATATTGATAAGCTGTCAATCAAACGACCCAACAAATGAAGTAAAAGTATTGCATGAAAAGCTGTTTACTATGGCAAGTTATTTCTGTTAGAAACCCACCAGAAGAGATCAACATTTATAAAAAGACATAAAGAGAAAGTTACCCCTCCCTTACGTTTTGTTATTTTGCAATCAAAATGTAAAGATAGAAAGAAATCGGACATGTTGATATGATACCTTTATGACTGCCTGGTTCAATGGTATAGAATAAAAATGAAAAATTTGCATCAAATTTAGACTGTTAGTAATTTCAAAATACATTCATTGCCAGGTTTGTATAAGCTGAATATGATAAAGCTCCAAACAGCAAAGCCCAAAAATTATTGTACCGTTTCAGATATGATTTGTTTTGCAATCAGCTTAACTATAAGAATGTCCAGACATCAATCTGAAGAAATCACATCAGTATTCATATTTCATGTGGTTAGTAGCATTTGGCATTGTGCAATGAAAGTATTTGCATACTGATAGCTTGCAACACAAGATATGAAAATGTCTGAGAGCACAGGAAATATTTCAAAAATGTATTGGGGCCCCTTAATGCATATTGAAATATGTGGACATTCACAAATAAAACACACCAAGCAGTAGAGTCCTAAATTAATATCATATGTAAGAAAATGGCGCTGCTCATATTACAACTTGTTAAAAGTGATGAGACAAGACTCGTTCATCAAAAGGCCTTAAAACCATCAAAATTCAATCTCAAGTCGAGTTAGAGGTCAAACAGGCCTGGACAAAATAAGGTCAGCCTAAGTTTAACAAAGTGTGGAGAGTAAAATTGTGAAATAAATTCAAAACAAATACATTTTTTATTAACTAGAAGTAATTTTCATAAGATTTCTATGCAAACCTTACATAAAAACATACAATGTCAAAAATCCTCACACAGTGAATTCTTCAACATCAATGGACATAAAGAAACAGGTGGACAAATCTAATTCACAATTTGTCAAGAAAAACTTGACATGCTGTTGTGATCTATTGGTATAGAAGTTGAATTCTTTATGCTTGTAATCAATGAAAAAGAATGAAGATTCAAAAAGTGGTTACAATTTAAAAACATTCAAGTATCTGATTACATTTACTCCAATCAGACAAATTGGGAACATACAAACAGAGGAATGCAATTATGAGATTTTTGACATGATTTTCGAGAGACAGCTCAGATTATAATTTGAGACACATCAGTTCTGTTATTGTGTCCAGATACTGTAAATTGTAAGTAAGATTATTTACTTCCAAAACAAAAAGGGGATAAACATAATATGGAGAGAGCACAGCACTGGTCACCACACAATCCTATTCATCTGGCTTATTTTGTTAGGTGTGACCAGAGTATGCTTTCTGTCCCAAAAACAGTTCTGTTCAACATTTTGTTCTCTCCACATCAGCAACCAACATATCACCTCTCCACATCAGCAACCATCAAATCACCCAGAATTCCTTCCATTTACCTTCTTTTGCACCACCCTCTTTTCCTCATATCAGCCAATGCCATTGTTACATTCTCTTACTAACTCTGCAAAAGACTTCCTATCGCCAGCTGGTCCTGTTCAATATCATCTCCTCTCCACATCAACTACCATTCTTCTCTTCTTCAATTCCATTCATATACCTTCTCTATGTCACCATCTTTTCCTTTTATTTGTCAGTGACATCTTTAGCATGCTTTCGCTAACTCTTCCTCTTCCTTGTTTAAATGCCCAAAATATCATATTGCTGTCTCACTTCTGTCTTCAATCCCGCCTACCTGGCTGAGTTTCCAATCAATGTGAACATTTTCTATCCATCCAACCTCAACACACACTTGAAAAATAGAAAACTTTGTTTTTCCGCTTCATCCAGTATTAATGAAAAAGCCTGTATGTCATGTCTCAATGCTTCTTTCCTTTGCCATTCTTCAGGCATCATTTGATTACCAATAAATTGCTTGCCATCCTCCTTTCACACCCTCCTGCCTGCACCTTCTTTATTGCATAAGTTCTACTTTCTTCATTCCTTTGAACCATTGATCCTCATCAATAAAAACTCATCTGTCTGCCTTCTGCAGTATGTTTGTAAAAGACCTGTGCCTCAAACATCTGCCCTGGTTTTTATCTGTGTACTCTGAATTACTCCTACCAACCTAACCCTCAATACTGCCTTTTCCAACGCACTTCACCACCTTTCCACAAATAGCACATACCAGTATATCAAATAGTGGTCCACAGGATAAAGCATAACAAATATTTCTTTGATAAGTGAGCAGCAATCGTTCAAGCTTCTACTCAAACCAAGCAATGATTTTAAAAACATGAAAAAAGAAAAGTGTTTAGCCGAAAGCAGCGATCATCCTAAACCAGCACACCCTCATATTAACATGAAGCAACAACAGGCAAATGTTTCCCATCTATTCTGAGGAAAAAGCTTTGAAATGTCTGCACATTAACAAAACAATTGGAACAAGTCAAAGATATTTTGTTTATTCCTTAACCTGCACTAGAAGTAAACTATATTCATGTGTGCAAAAATTTACAAAAAGTCTTTTTTGGGACAAATTAGAGTAAAATATCATCAGGGAGATCATCTTTTTTGGTACCGGAGGCATGAGAGGAATACACTTGGTTGCCTACTTTATGACAACGCAGAGAGAGATTTGTAGATTATGCAGTTCTCGTGGAAGTCATACTGATTTGAAAAGACACTTAGACAATCAGTCAGTTTACAAAAGTGGACTTTTTCAATCACGGTATTATACGGCAAAGATCTGGATGAAATTTCTTAAAATGTTAACTGTGATATTTTTAATCTTGCTGGTTCTGAATGCTTGTGTGCTTGCAGGGGCATGTGTTATAATTCATTATCTGACAAAAATATATTGCCGGCGTACAGCTAGATGTTTGTATGAAGTGTCCTTGGAAGTATGACTGCTGGAAATAAATTGCTGTATCAAACCAAGATAACCATCTTTTGTGAAGTCACATGATCACATTTCATTTAAAGTTTTTCAATTTTCTTTTATCATGTGCACACATTCAAAATTATTCAGTTTACATTTTAAAAAATTTCATCCAGATCTTTGCCATATAGTACTGTGATTGAAAAATTCCACTTTTGCAAACTGACTGATTGTTTTAAATCTGTTTGAATGCCATAAGTGATGCATAATCTGCTCATATCGCTCTACATTGTAATAAAATGGGTCACACAGAGTATTCCTCTCATGTCTTCAATACCAAGGTAGACAAATTCTCTGAAGTAACTCAAGAGATCTCATGATAATCGGCAACAACAATGATATTATACCCTATTTGTGCAATAAGAGAATTTCTTTTTTCAATCAATTTTAGCGCACTTGAATGTAGTTTACTTCCAGTGCAGGTTAAGGAACACACACAGGTATCTTTGACCTGTTCCAATTGTATTTAAAGGTCAAAACAGTTTCTGATTCTCCAAAGGTCTCATACCTTACCAAGCACACCTCATATCATAACCCGTTGTGCAATAACTTGGTGGAATATAACGGCAGTCCTTCCATACCTGCAGGTGGAATATGACGACAATACTTTCATACTACCACACATGAAGTTTTCCAAAATAATCTGCCATAAACAAACACATATAATTTGTAAAATACCTTCCATATTAATGAAAAAAATAAGGAGGATTTCTGAAGAGGTAAACCAGCCTGATTTGGAGTCCTTTGCTCCATAAGCAAAAATCTTTTTTTAAAATCTATGATCCAATATGAAATATAATTTACCTGAAGTTTCATGTACAAATTGACGACTATCTAAAGAAAAATTTTTTAAAGTTTATACGACCAAGTCAGTGTTTTTCACTGTTTCGTGATGCCATTTTGTATGCATTGACTTGTGTCAACAGCGCTGGGTCAAATTTAACACCCTTAATAACAAAAGTTATTTACTCGCGTATGTTTGAAATTCATATTGCGACCTCTGCCAGGTTGTGTAAGGTGAATGTTTCAATAATGGTTAGGGATAGGGCTAGGATCAGTAAAGATGTTATAAAACCAAACATTTTTAGTGAAGGCAGTCTAAATTCAATCATTAAAACCCTTTCACATTGACCTCTCTACCGTCAACCCCTCATAGGATGTTTTTTAAGGGAGGTATGGGACTGGGGGAGGAACGCCCTGCTGTGGATGAGAGCAGACAGTGCATACACAAATGAAGGGAGTGTCTTACCACTTTAACATTAACCCCTCCCCCCCAGTCCCCTTGCGTGTTTGGCTGGTCTTCCACATGCCCAGCGACTTCTCCTTAAAGCAAGTGTTTTCTACTTCATATGGACAAAATCAGGGCACTCCTCGAATGAATACTTCCCGACTGTTTACATGTGAACCGGATGTTGTTACTGTGACAAAAGGGCAGACGTTCCATATGTTCCGCCCGTTTTTCACAAATAGCAATTTTATTCCTTTAACATCTTTTACAGTTCTAACTCTTATTTATTTAATTTTACATGATACAAATGCACTTACGCTTCTCTCAAATCAAAACATAAAAGTTTTTGCACGATGAAGGCATCAAGGTGGAGAAACTTTTCTACAAACGGCCGCCATTGCTGTTGACAAAATTACGGAAGTAAGAATCGTTGAGTTTGCACTAGGTGTACTCGTATCATGCATTTGCCTTCAATACAGTAGTAATTGCGGTGGGTTTTTTTCATCTCGCTTTTATTTTTAACTTAAACAGTGCTAAAGATAGACATGACATAGACACATAGTAGTGACGTGACACATTGACATGAGACAGTAAAACAACTGAAAGAGACAAATTCTTTTTCTTTACTAAAAGGATATTCCATACGGTCCTCATACTTTTCACTTATAAACATTTCATTGTTTTATCTTCAAATATATATAAAGTAAACTACATTCTTTTATACATACCTCTATGACACTTATAGGCCTCTAAAACTAACATATCATTAGATTTATCCTATTTAAATGATCGAGTCGAGGAGAAAATGAAGATCTTGGCGGCCATTTTTCAATGTACTTGAGTGTCTTCTATTCGAAGTCGCGCCGGTACGGCACTGTTTTAGGGGATTGTCACAACTAAAAAGATTTCTTTTTTTATCCCAGTCCCAACTTTTGCTATGGAACCTGTACTCCTTTTTTGTTTTGTTTCATTGATGAAGAGTCAATTGCTCTACAACTCATTTTTCACATTGTCAGG
>JAOWAY010073885.1:0-11431 GCA_028565895.1 Goniobranchus geometricus
CTGTCTCTCTCTCTCTCTCTCTGTCTCTCTGTCTCTCTCTCTCTCTCTCTCTCTCTCTCTCTCTCTCTCTCTCTCTCCGCGTTTTAAAGAGCAATTTCCTCATTAAGTAGAACCTTTCTTAAGCTCGGTATTGAGAAAATAAAAGCGTTCAAAAGTTCTAATTACTTGACTTTTATCTCCACATTCTGCGTTCACATAAAAGAGTTATCGGGGTTTATCCTACAGCTTGGAATAATAATTTTAAGTTCTCCGTTCGTCAACGGGCTGTTTTCATCCAATCAGAATAAAGGATAGTCGCGTGTGCGTTCCATATGTTTAGCCCAGCCAAAAAGTGAAAAGCCGATACCAGGATTGTGCAATTGTTGATATTCAGCAAGTTTGTCGATATTGATCCGATTCTGACTACTCGTCCAGAGCTTGAACTATACAAAGAACAATGGATGCATTCCATTCTGCTTTTACTTTGCCACATATTATGATTAAGTCATGTTATATGATAACACTGTAACCTTTGCATAATTCATCGTAAATCATATTTATGTTTATTTGAATAAAGGTAAATGGAAATTGATGAATGAATGAAATGATTATAAATAAAATGGCACTAAAAATGGCCAGAACAAATAACGAAAACAAAGACCAACAACAAAAAGAAAACAAAATTCAACCACAACAAAACCAAACAAAAATAACAAAAAAAAAAAAAAAAGAATTAAAAGCTTGGAATCAGAAATAAATAATACTTGATCTAAGCCTATGCCTGGCTTAAGGCTGGATTTTATAAAGGAAGAAACAACACACACACACACACACACACACACACACACACACACACACACCTTTAGCTCTAAGTGCATAAATTGGTTCTGGTTCTTTCTCGAGCTTTTTAAAAAAAAAATATCAGGTTGTTAATCTGTTTAGGTTTGAAGCAAGTGCACACGTCCACAGCAGCAGCCGTCGAGAACAGTCTTTCTTGTTTGTTTATTTGGTTGTTTGTTTGTTTGTTGTTTGTTTTTGCGCAACAAACATTATACTTTTGCCTCGTCCTCTCTTACCAAGATGCTCCCACAAAAAGCTTGATGTCTCTGAGGACATTTTTTTGAGTCCAATCAAGCTTGATGAACAAGAAAAGCACGTTAAAGCAGGAAGAAAAAAGAATTATCTTCCCCTGCACAAACCTTGTGTGCCTGCGTTCATTGTGAAAAAGAATCGATTCGATTCTGATATCATATCTCAAAATATTTGGATGCTGAATATCCGGTATTCTTCCTACTTTTACTTTCTGTTCTTACCAACACAGAGAGCCAGCCGACATCGTTCTTAGAGGTGAGATTTTCTCTACTTTTTAACCAAAGAGAAAACGAATATAAAGATCTAGAATCTATATGGTACTTCCTATCAGCCCATTTCTGATGGTTGCTTCTCCGACGATGACTTGAGCACAACCAATGCAGCCAATTTGGGAATGATGTCGGTATTACATTAGAGCTCCCGAGGCCTGATGAGAGGCCTAAAGAGCTTGTATTGTCATTGTTTGTTTATACATGCGGCATGCGGATAGCTAGAGCACAACAACCAGACGTCATTGGCTTGTTTTGAGCTTACTTAGGGATGCCCGCTCCGTCACATAATGGTAATTCTAAAACTAAAAGTCTAGATCTAGATCTACATATTAAGAAGGGTTGTATTTGCTCGTATCTAGATCTAGATCTAGTTCCTTTTCATTAAAAAAAAAGTTTGACCGATCAGTTTTGTACCAAACTATTAACTATACGATAATTAAAGAGAATGAAGCAAAGGAAAATAATTCATTAAATACAGTACCCCATGCAATACAACCACCGCCTTACGAACGTAAACACATCAGCCCTGAATGATCCTTAAGCCGGGTAGTAGGGCAAAAAAACAGTGTATGGAAGGTGGGGGTGGGGGAGGGCGTAGAGATAAGAGAGGTGAAGATGCGGTGGAACATCTGTCTATTTTCCCTCTTGACTTCAATTGTCGTTCTCTGTACAACTATCTTTCTATTTGTTACTTAGATTGATAAGTTGAACTATGTGTTTGTGCGTGTCTCTCTCACTGTATGTGTACAAGTGTTTTACGCCTAAGTGTAAGCCTAGGCTTTCTAAGCAAATATGGCATCGATGGTTACTTAAAAAGAATCACAATCATATGACTCACTGGGTAACCTCCACATGACATCAAAACGATTTGGCTCTTACTATTTATATATTGGCCAATGGCGTCAGTCGTTCTCTAGCTATCCGCATGTTTTGTTTATATCTTCTCCTCATCTTTAATCTTGATCTGGATCTTTGTTGTAAGTCATAGATCTAGATCCAGTAGTATTTGGTACTGGTAAGCGTAAAGAACAATCAGGTCGTCTTTTTTTTACATGGCAGCTGATCGTGAGCGAGTATTCAGAATGCCGAAATTTCAATGTTTTTCTTCTTCAGTATTTTGCTCTCATTTGTTGGCAATTTTTTAAATATATAATATTTGCATATATGTCTTTTGCATTTTTAAAAGTCAAGTTGACTGAAGTCTGACAGTGAACAGTTCAAAAATACAAACTTTAGTTTATAAGCTTCTCAGATCAAATACCAACAGGCCATCAGAGCTGAGGCTCTCTGGTCCGAACACGCTACTCTTAGCTTGATATTTAAACAATCCAAATAAGTTTGATACTTTACTTGTAATACACTCAAATGATACCCAAATTGCATGGTAAACAAAAATCATTTTTCTACACATCCTCAATCTAGCTTTGGATCAACTTATAACGAAAGTTGCAGAATAATGAAATAACTTATAATGTATTATGTAACTCAACCAAAGGATTGGACAGTTAACGTGACGTTTCGGGTTTCACGCTTTGTCTGACGACAAGAAATAGACAATATAATGCAGAACAATTACATGACACCATGGAAAGAGGTGAGTGATGGAACTTACCCCATATCAGTGTCACCGGACTTTAATACCGATGAAAAAAAATCTGACCCAAACAAGTGGGAAAAAAAGTGAAATAAGCAAAGTAAACAATACAAGAGCACACACTCAACAATTAAGGAAGTAAGATATAACACTAGAAAATTAGGAATAATAAATAAATAAATGATTATACTAATCAAGAAAAGTAGAGAATAATAATAATTAACAAATATAGATAATAGAAAGAGATGATTTCATTCCTTCCTTTATTCACCCATACATTTATTTATTACCTTATTATCTCATCCTTTTTTATTATCTAAAATACTTCTCTCGTGGTATTGTAGTAAAAATTGAAGATGATGAAAACACCACCACCACTAATAACAACATGAAAAAATTGTAATGCCAAGAACAACTAAACCATCAACTACAGTAATATAATAAAGATAAAAAATTGAAAGCCGTAAGATGATAGCTACAGCAAGTGAATGCACACAAGAACAAAGTGGTGAACACAGTCATTGGTGAGAATGACTTATTCTCTTACTCTAATCCCTTTCAACCTATCCATTAATTGTGACAGATACCCCGACCATATCTTATCCATGTAAACTGTAACCAATCAGGAGTTTTTATTACTGCATGTCATTTTGATCTTATTGTGGCCTAGCCATCAACGCAAGGTATTCGGCAAAGTCACCTGGTAAAGAAAAACCCTGTGGTCGTCTTATACGCCCTTCTTAATGAAAAGGACTGACTCATTTCATGGATTTCCCGTTTTACTTAGCTGATCAGCTCTCGAGGGCACAATTTTTTGCTTTGGTCAATTTCCGCTACCTCACCATGTTCATTTGATTCTAGAGAGAACGTTTAGCCAAAAAATGGATTTTGCATTTTTTTACCCATTTTTTTAGGCTATTACAGATTACAGACAACTTTATTGATCCCACTCGGGGAAATTCATGTGACATGCTCATAAAAAACGAAATTTAAAGCAAACAAAAAAAAACAAACAAAAAAAATTGTAAGAATAGAAATTAAGTGTTCAATGCAATATAAACGGTATCACACGATTACATGTGTGCAAGTTAAAAAGTATTGGGAAAATCGTAAAACGGTAGAAAAGCTAAAAATACAGGAGGTGGGTTATTATGGTAAGCTTAAGATGAAAGCATTTAAAAAAAATAATTCCAAATTTAAAATGTCAAAAACAGTACAACAATGTGGTGAAAAATAAACGAGTACTCACATTCAGCTACTGCACACGACTAAACAATTCATTCAAAATACACATGGATCTATGATGAAGAAGTAAAACGTAGAAAACAATGAAGAACACTATCACAGGTGAGAGCAGTCATGGTCACCGCTAGTACAGCGCCCGGATATACGCCCCTTTCCTGAAAATAGCAGAAGAACTAGCTTCTGAGGCTAATTTTTTCAACGTATTCGAATGCTCTGAAGAAGAAAATGTTATGTAAATCTGGCGCAAATGCATTGTTTAGATGTTAGATTCCCATTTTATTCTGCACTCATTTCTTTCTATTGCAGCCAAATCCTGCTGGGCCACGTTGTCATCTTTCGGGTCATTTCCACTCTGTTCCTGTGATGCACATGTTGATCGTTCTGCGCATGGGACACTTTTGTATGCACAGCTTAAATGCACCACTTCTGTCCACTGTCTCATTCTGTTTCCTGCTCTCCTCATGGCTTCATGTGGTTCATACGAATCGAATCTCAAGGCTATTCACGGAGGTTGGTAAATAGGACAACAGAAGGAGGTGATTCGGTGGTCCAGGGTAAGAAAAACCCACAATTAAACACTCAATGTCTTTTTTTTCTCTCTTTTATGGTTTCATTTGCTCCTCTAAGTCTACGGCAGCTGGGGGGTTTCCCCGCCTGACGATAAGAGGAACAATAATGGAGAAGACGTCATACATCTGTATTACGTTATCAGTAGTGTTAATCAACCCATTTACTGTTGATCGACTTGCGTATCACAAGAATTGAGCAGAAATGATCCCGAAACATGATAATGTGGGGTCAAAGAAAATCTCAGAAAATCAACGCAAAGCAAGCACATATTGTGTCATTGCTAGTGTGAAGATTATTAATTTGAGATAATTTTCAGTGCGGAATTGATGTTCAGGGTACTGGAAAACTCCGCCACATTAGAGTGGGGAGTTGTAGTGCATTTTTATGAAAATATCATGAGCATGTTTTTTTCCAGATAAAGGGAAAAGAGCGGGCCAGGGTATTTGCTAGCTGTCAGTAAGGGAATTTTGTAGAAGTAGTAATTACGATGATAAACTGTTATAAAGTTAAAATGAAAGCAAATTCCAATATGATAGAGCATCTAGATCTAGTTATGCTTTTTCATCATGACGTCTGAGATGCGTTTGTCAAATTTATCTTTCATTGGGATTTTCAGAGATTGGACAAGAAAGCCATCCATGAACTGCCCTTATCGGTGAGTGAGTCTCGGATTCTAACTCCCAACATGGACATGGTGGCTACTCAAGAATTGACCCTACATGCTAGTGATTGGAATCTTCATCCAGACACAGATAAAGAAATGTAGGATATACTTATAAGACGTACTTATATTACTAAATGTACTACTATTTTCTACTTCTACTACTACTACTACTTTTACTACCACTATTACTACTACTTTTACTATCACTATTACTTCTACTACCACCATTACTACTTCTGCTACTACAACCACTCCTCCTACTACTGCTTCTACAACAACTACTACTTTTTACTACTACCACTACAACCATCACAGAGCTGCTTACCACCCCTCATTTTGGGCATCATCCCACTAAAACGTGTCTGGCTCTGCCATTCTGCTGGAGGTATGAAATGTCTTGTGAAACGTCCATTCAATCAGGGTTGATCTTGACAGTTGACAGAGATGAGCAAAAGTGGATATAACCTCTGTTAGATACGATATATGACTCTAGGTTGGTGTCTCTAAACGCTCACTCAACTTCTGAATCACAAGTTCCCCTCGATTGGGGCAGTAGATTCAAAATAATGAGCAGCACACCTAGCGTTTTGGCTTTGTTCTCATTTAGATATCAAGATCTCTGATGAAATAGAACATGCATTGATTCACTGAACTTAATTGTTGATTTGTGTTGTCTATGCGCAGGCCAGATCTCAGTTTTGATTAAGAATCTATTCATGATCTTAGGCTTATTGGTTTTTCATGGTTTATATTATTACTATTTCCAAAGGAAATGCGCGTCATGGCGACCCCTGCAAAAAGACCGAAAGTTGAACAGAAATTTCAATTGCAGTATTTTGTGGCTTGGCCATCAGTTATGAAATCAAAAGTCAGCAACCATCATGCACGTTGTGTGTGTGATTCGGAATTTATTGTAAAGTCTGGAGGTGCATGATGTCAAATGCCACATGTGATCTAAGAAACACCAATGAATGTCTAATTTGAAATTCAAATTGACTACTGAGACATCATTTTTCACAACACAATCACTTCCTGCTTTGTGTCAGAATGTTACAAAGGCTGAGATGTTATTCAATAAGTTAATTGTTGAGCCCAATCTGCCATTGGCTGCTTTTGATCGTGCAGGGGAATTGTTGTAGAAACAGGTTCCCTGACTCAGACAGCGTTAAGAGGCTTTCACATGCCAGGTCGTCACAAAGTGCCTAGTCATTGAATGCTACTGCTGAGAGAATGAGGAATTTGCCATTTAATTCAGCTCCTGATGGCTGTAACAAATCGTGAAGTGCAAATATATCCCATTATGGGTCGCTTCTTTGATGAAGAGGAGGGAAAAGTGACCTCTGACTTATTATCCGTTATATCTGTCACTCGTTATATTAATCACGTTGCATTTAAACACGTCTGTAAAATGAATTTCCCGAAAGGGATGAATAAAGTGTATTGAATTGAATTGAATATTGAATTGAATTTGCTATAGAGGAAGGAGTTACACTGCAGACTTGAAACAAGGGCATTGTTCGAAGATATTCTAAGCACCCCTTCATTTCCTGCCACTGAGGAGGACAAAATTTGATAAAGATATGGACAATTTTTCAAGTCTGCAGCACAATATGTTCTTAAGAAATTTCCCAGTATTGACCAACTAATCCAAAAGTTATGGATGTCCACAGAAGGTCAAAAAACAAGTATTCATTGTTGGATTATCTTGTAAAGAAAATATCCAGCTCCCATCAACCCAGATTGAATAAAGTACCTTCCTCTGCAGTTCTCCAAATCTCAATGTGAAATGCTTCCAGATTACAAAATCAAGATGGCATCCTTAAGTTTGAAAACCTTGCCAAAGGTATGAAAGGTCAATCTATGCTGTTTGTCCCATTCTCATGCAGACTCTGAAAGAATTTTCAGCCTTGTGAGAAAAAAAAAACTACACAGAACTAAGACCCTCAATGTCAGCTGACATGTTGAGCTCATTGCTTGTACAAAAGGCGCATATCGTGGGTGAAAATGCCAAACCGTGTAAGTCCGAAAATATTCCATTGACGGGTAGGTCAAACTGTGTAAGTCGGCCCGCGTAAATAAAACCAAACTAATGCCTTAAAATGAGTAATAGTCTGGTCAAGTTGGTGTTGGACCATTTAAGAATCTCATCTGGACGGTGTTGTAGTACAAATGTTGGATTTAATATTTTTAAAAATCTCCTTTAAATGATGACTGGAAGACATACATGACTCGGCATTTTCACTGACGATATATATGTCAGCAAAGAATATGGTGTTCTATGAACACTAGTTCCCAAAGAACCTGGTGGCTAAGGCAAAGAGTGCATACTCACAGTGTTTGAGGCAAAGTAAATGATGGCACTACCCTGATGGCCATGTATATATAATTCTGTAAATAATGGATTTTGTGAAGTGCTAATTTCAATTCCTTTCTTTTGATGATGGACATATGGGTTGATGTATAATAATAAGTACATGCTGGTGTTAGGAATCTTCATCCTAAGCAGACAAAGAAATGTTGGATAAACTTTTTTCTTAATGTCTTTTAGATGATTAATTCATATTTAATTATTGATACCCTATATCTTAATTTCAACTTTGAGTAAGCCTTTCATTAACGATAGATTCCTAGGACTTTTTTTACAGAGTAGCTCTGATTAGCTAACAAGAGCACTGTAAAAGCAATTTTATTCCTAAGCCTCATCAATCAAATAAATTTAAGCACTGACTTAATGCAAAGAAAATTAAGGCTCCAGTTGTGTATGTAAACAGGCCTTGGTTTTGGACTGTGTTCCATACATATGTCTTGCAACAACGATTGTGTTTTTCTTTAAAACAGACATGAGTCAACAGAGCAAGAAGCAGTAAACACCCAAACCTGTGAGACTCTTGTGCTTGATAGAAATGCAGAGGTCCCATCATGGCAGATCAACTGAATGAGGAAAGAAGGTCAATCCAGTGAGATTTTTCTCTCAATTTTTTCTGTTCTTTTTTTAATTTTTTCACTTTTTTTTACTTATTTATCTTTTCTGGCTCAGATTTGGAAACCTGGTACATACAGTCATTTAAAACTGAATCGAACGTTTCTTTTCTATGTTTCTGTTAAATCAATTTATTATTTTCTAATTGCAGTGTATAAAAAAAGACGACAAAATATAATTTTAAGAGTTTTAAAAAAGAAAAAAAACCGATATTGAATATTTACAAATAAGTAGGTTGATAGTAACAAACGAGTTGACTCATTAATAAGCAAGTAAATAAGTAAGTAAATGCATGATGGCTGATACCCGGCATTGAAAACTGGAGAAATTCGGCCGGGCAGACACAGTTTGCCAGTCTCAACACTAGGGTGTATATAAAGATAAACCACTGTCACTAAGGACTATGCCAGGGACCACATTCCTACCGGGGAGAAATCCGGCGAAACAGATCCCTTTTTTCTTATTTTTTTCTATTTTATTTTTCTACAAACTTTATGAGACTGTGCTGCCGTTTTCATCTGAAAGGGCCTATAATGGTTCTTCATGGCAGCTTATCACGATAAGCAGACGTGTTATTTTGCATCATATTGATGTCCTTCTAAAAATTATAAAATGCCTTTTATATTGTCAAACATCATTTCTTTACTAATTTTAGTCACATGGTTTGTTTTGTCCATTTGAAAATGGAGAAAAGCGATTTCAGACATTTATTCATCATATGTTCTTTCAAATGAAAACGGCAGAGCTTTGTACTATGAAAGCTCCTTCTCCTGCCTGGCTCCCTTATTCAGTATTATTGGGAGTGTTGGTAGGCCAACGTGTTGTCATTTCAATCTACCTCTTTCCAGCCATCAGTCCATCCATCATGATGTGATACAATTCTCAGCTCACATCCATTTCCTCTACAATCTTTTTCTGATTACCATACATCTATTATGGATTTAACATTACTCTACAAAGTACTTAGAGATGTTTTAAGTCTTTTGATGCTCCTCGATCATCTACAAAGACATGGGAGCCAAAGAGAAATATAGAAAATTGGAAGTGTAATAGATAAAAGTTTTGAAAGCAACGCAGCTGGCGTACACAAGGGGTGAGTGGAAAAGAAATGGCTCCCAAAAAGGTCAAGTACCTTAAAAAGTATGTATTGGACTTTCATGCAAATTTAAATGCTTACAAAAGATTTGTGATACTGAAAGACCGCGTCTGTTTTACACACTGAGCTATCAAGGTCAAAGAGATTATGTTTTGAAGTGTGTCAAATCTCATCATAAAGAAAGTCAAAGAATTCCAGAAGAGTTAATTTCTGAATATACAATTACAACATTAGACGGCGTGAACATCAAAGTTGTTTTGTTTTTTTTTCTAACTGAATCGGCTCATAAGGCCGGAGCTTATCCAGGTTTCTATAGCATGAATCGGACAGTGACAGAAATTGTATCCATCACCTTTTGAATAGGATGCTAGTCTATTGCAGAGTAATTTTCCAGCCAAAGCTGTACCCATTTCCCCCTGGGTCAAGTGAAGCAACAGGGGTAAATTTTCTTGCTTAAGGAAAAAACGCATATGCATGCAATGAGATTCGAACTTGCTGCCTCTCGGTCAGCAGACAAATACTCTACCACTGAGCTACTGCGCCCCCGAGACATAAGTCAACAGGTAGTTTATATTTGTGACAAGAATGAAAACAATTCAACACAAATGGCAGCCGGTGAGCAGAGAGGCAAGTATACTGAAAAGATGATAAGTGACAAAAGGTTGCATGCAGGAAGTGATCAATGACATAAAACTACTTCCTGTAATGGAAAGCCATTACTGGAGAAGTACTACCCAAAAGGAAATATCTTTCTTCTGATCTAAATTAAAAAAAATAAAAGTATGATCTGTGCAAAGGAACATATATGCTAAAGTTGAAGAATTTGAGGCCATAAGGGAATATGCTTAAAGAAATGTTTTTGCAACAAATTTTAATCTCTTGCTTTTCACCTTGGCAAGCCTAATCGTTGTTATTTTTGTGAAGAAATTGTAGCTGCCAAAAGGGACGAATTTTCTCTGAAGAGCTTGAGGAAAAATATTACAATTAATTAAATTGCAGGGCAGCTGTGAGAGAGGAGAAACAAAGAGATAAAGACATCATTAACCAGAACTGAAACAGTCGCCTTTTGATGTTTGATCTAGAAAATGTTCTAACATGCCTGAAAGCAAGCAGAAATAAGCTCTTTCTTTTAACGGAGAAAATTAAATGTTTACAACCTTACTGCCTTTCAGGCACATAGTTAGTAAGGTTATTGCGCTTTTGGAGCCTGGGCTCTGATATCTTTTCTCGAAAAAAGATAGAAACTAGACCAAAGATCACAACTTTGACAACCTTAGAGGGGCAGCTGCACTTTGGAATCGGAACAGTGGGACATCCTTCGCTACTATGAACTTCCTTTTTAAGTGAAACACTTCCATTATGTCATTCACAATTATGTCATTCTCAATGACGTTCAGTCTCCCAGGGCACTCATGGGCACAATAGGTTGACAATACGCATTCACAAATTGAGAAAACAATTAAAACAAGTGAAATATTGTTACCCCTTCATCTCTTGTGTATACTTCTGAACGCCAGAGCCAAAAATCATTTTAAGGTAATTCACTTAAAGCAGAAGCATTTTCTAGACAGCTAAGCAGCTAGAAATATTTTTAGATTTTGGGGGTCCCTTTTACAAAGACTGCAGTGCTAGAGTTTTCACAAGGCTTCTCAGTCAAAACTTAAAGGGGGTCACAGCAATGATGAAGATTTGGCTACTGTTTGTGTAAAACCAGCTTCCAAAACTAGGAATCAATAATGATAATAATATAATAAGTTGTTTTAGCTGTCTGTTGTGTGTGCATGTGTGTGTGTGTGTCACTCTCTCTGTCTGTCTATCTGTCTGTCTGTCTGTCTGTCTGTCTGTCTGTCTCTGTCTGTCTGTCTCTCTCTGTCTGTCTGTCTCTGTCTGTCTGTCTGTCTGTCTGTCTGTCTCTCTCTCTCTCTCTCTCTCTCTCTCT
>JAOWAY010073996.1:0-11429 GCA_028565895.1 Goniobranchus geometricus
TAGTTTTATTTTCTTTTTCTTGAAACATAAAGTGGCATAGTAGATAGGCACAGGAGACTGTTTAGAGACACACACCTTGGCAGAAAATCTGTAACATAATCGTTCGAGGAACTATAATTTATATATTTCAACTGAGGTGTAGGTAAATGAATTTCATGGCTGGAAAAGCTGACAAGGAGTCTTTTGGCTTTTAATTTATTCTTTTTATTTATTTATTTATTTATTTATTTATTCATTTATTTATATTCCCCCACATCCAGTCATTTAATTTTGTTAAGCGGCTTTTTTGTCTGCTCGTTAGGCTTGTTGTCGTTTTGTTGTTCCTTTTAGCTCTTCTTGTTTTTGAGTTTGTTTACTTTGAAGAGTTTAGTACATGAAATAGTAAATTTTTTTTAAAAATTGTTATTTCAGGTACAAGTGTTACTTCAAATAGAACAGGAGCTCTCCACAGAGACAGATGAATTCAAGTAAGTTATTTTTGAGTAGATGCCTCAAAAGGCTTTGACATATGAATTTACTTGAGTTCGTTTTATCTGCAATGCAGTATGTCATATGTTACCTTTCCATCTTACTTACATATGGTTTCTGTTAGTAAAATGTCTCTTCTTGCCTTTCCTGTTCTTGAGGGGAGGATGACGGTCCTGAACTTTGGTTTGATGGCTCTCAGAAAGGCTCATTGTAATGCTTATAACAGGACGTAGCATATACAGTCCTGTCATAGTTTTGCGTAAATATGCATCTATTTCTGCTAAAGATATTGATTAAATGTGAATGCTCACTCTTGTTTGAAGTTGCAACATTTAAGGATTAAAGTTTAATCTGAAGCTTTTGAGAGATATCTTTAACTTTGTTTTCACTGTATTCTTTACTAAAAATATCATTTCAAGAGTTATCAAGATGTGAAAAAGTTCTGTAGCACGATATTTTGCATCTGTCCTTGAATGCTTCATATCAAGTTTTAATTCATTCAGTGCAGAGTGGAAGAAGAATGTTGAATTTTCAAGTAAAATATAAACATTTTGAGAAATTTGCATTAGGAGACTTATGGCATTAAATACATTCAGGAAACAATGTAGAAACTGAGTTCCAAAGCCTTAACAGTAGCCTTTTCCTGTTTTCCCTGTTTTGGGGCTGGCCTTTTTGGCAGTCAAATTGAAAACTTTGCAACGGAAAATGCTTTTTTCTCTCTCTCTCTCTCTGAATACATGCTAGATAGATAAGCACATTTATTTCTCAAATCTGTACATTTCCCATTTATTTGAGCCTTTCTTAAAGTACAACAAATCTTATGAAACTGAGTTTTAGGGAAAATCTCGATTGTCAGCACCTGCAACCCTCCTGTACTCTAAAGCAAGACTTTGAATTCTGCATTAGTGTCATTTAAAGAAGTTGTTTGTACTTTTTTTTTTTTTCAATTTTGTATCTATCATTTATTACATGTATCTCATATGTAGGGGATTTTAAGGCATTATATTGTGCTTTGTTGTGTATTTCTTTTTTTTAAATTTCCAGTGCTTTTTATGTACTTTTAGCTGCATCAATTTATTTCTATTGAGTCATTTGATACAGATTAGACTCCACATTTTTATATTCAGTCAGATTTCATAAACATGAATACGGTGTGGCATTAATGTGCAGAGTCAAGTTTAGAAAATTGAAGAGAAGGGCATCGGAAATCAAATTTTTCAGTGGCAAGAAAGCAGTATCGATCTAATGGTTAAATTATAGACTTATGGAAGTGAATGGCATGATCGGTGATGGATTTTTTATCCATCCACCTTTTAAACTACATTCAGCCTATCTTGAAAGATCCTTTTTTTTTTTCTTTTTTCAGTTACATCACTACACTATCATGTTCATAGAAATAAATAGAACTACTTTCAAAGGGAGTAAGCACATGCTATGCTTTTAAGCATCTGTCCTGAGATAATTTGAGCTCAAACATCAATATCCAAACATTACATCAAAGGCTGGAAAACAATAAAACACTTTAGGTGGTGGATTATATATTGACTCTCTTGACATCTTAAATATGAATTTATGATTTAGTGATTTCGTCAAGTCCAGATGGACTTTGTTACATTAAAGCAAGTTTAAAACGTGTCAGCCTGGAAAGATAAATCACATGATTGATCAAGTCTGAATCGGTGAAAGCTTGGTTGCGACAGTTTTAATTTCATATCCTGCACAGAAAAGAAAAAAAAGAGAACATTTAGATGTTCAGTGAAAGATTCATGTGGAGCTGAACACCGCAAACTTTCAGATACTTTAACATGTCCTTAATGAGAAAAAAAAATCTGCAGAAAGAAGGGATACATACAGACTGTAGACAACAATGTTATGACTGACTAATGTCATGTATATTATAGTATGATAATATAATGTAATAATATTCACATGGTGCCAAATCCTTAAAACAAATGTTCAGTGGCATGTTATGGTTTCAAACATTAACATGTACATTCAAAACATTCAGAATAAATTGAAAATTACGTTAAAAGGGTTAAAAGCCTGTATGACCTTTTGAAAGTCACAGTAACTGTACGTAATGTCAGGCATTGTAGAAAATAAAAAGAAAATGGCTGAAAGTAGCCTTTTAAAAGACCAGTCTTGAGGTTAGATTTGAAGGTCACAAGATTAGTTACGAAAGACAGACAGTTTCAAATTGAAGTAGAAGCATGAGAAAAGGTCTGAGCAGGCGAAACACAAACTTTATCTTTGGGTCAATGCGTCGGGGGGACCCGGGGGACCCACCCATCCATAAAAAAGAGCAAAGGAAAAACATAAAGATAAAAAATGGGCGAACAAACTTATATGGCTTATACAATTCAGATGTGTAAAAAAAAAAATTTCCTCAGAATTTTCACACAACTGGTTCTCAAATTTTTTTATTTTTTTTTTATTCGTTACAAGAATTTATTTTTGTTGCTCTTCCTAAACGTCAGTCTCACCATTTACCTTGAAACAGTGGTCCATGTCTCACTTTCTTGAGTGAAACAAGATTATTGCCGCTATTTCCTCTCCTCTCTGAACGTTATGTTTTGTAGCTTCACTGGTAGTGACAAACTTTGTTCTTCGCAGGGAGTCCAGGAAATGTAGATCTGCTTATAAACGGTTTGTCGATTTGTCTCACACCTGCCTTCGGGATGTACCTTTATATCATTCTAACTTTCCTCTCTCTCTCACTCGCTCTCTTTCCTTCCATCTAATGTTCGTTCATATGACCCCCTTTGCATGGTTACCAATTTTGTACCATCCTCAAAACACGAACACACTAAAAGTTCAATCGACTGAATGTAAGTGTAAGTAAAAAATTTGAGCCTTTTGTCAATATAAAAAGCAAAATTTGTTAAAGTGAAAGTTAGGGGGAGACAACGTTGATTCCAGATCCAGAGACCAGGCTTGGAAAAGTGTTTTTGTTTATCTCTATTTATCCTGTCTCGGTTCTCCTCAGTTAATTTGTAGTCATAATGTTGTGCGCATTCCAGCTCCCAACGTTAGATTTTACACTCATATATCAAAAGTGCCCTCCATTTGGCCTCGCACATATCATGGGCCTCGATGGCTGCTGATTTCCATGCTGGGAAAAGAGTTTCTTCATGAATATACCCAAAATGGCGGACACTGCAAGGTTGAATGAAGTATTAATTAGGAAAAGAACAACCTGTCATATTGGTTTTGAAGTTGCCAATTTCTATGGATGATTCTTATCCTTTTTGGGCAGTCAGTCCGGAGATTGAGGGAAAGCTCTGAAGAAAGGACATGCGGAGAAGAGAAAAATATTTTTCAGCTTTCAGAATCATTTTGAAATCTTATTTTCAATAAGAGCACGTTGAAGGCAAAAGATCTGACTCTGTAAATTATTTTATCCATCAGCGGTCAGAAGTTGCTTTTTTTTAACTCTTCTGGCCCAGTCATCCAACAGATCGTTAATGCTTAAGTCGGGCCTGACGTTTGAAATTTAAGTCTTGTAATGACTTTTTAGTTTGACTGGAACTGAAGGAGTACGCATATGTTCATGACTCCATGCTTGTAGCCAGAAGTCAAGTAGATGCACTAACAAATCATGATTGGCCAGAACGCCCAACTGAGATGAGAATCTTTTGCTGAATGCAGAAGAAGACCAAAGTGAGGAATCTGGGTAAAAGCTCCAAGGTGGACCAATGTCAGTGGACTAACAGTGGACAATAATTGTGTTTCTGTCTTACTGCTTGCTGATCTCCTAACCCGGGTTGGGGTTGTTGAGGCACCACTTCATTGGCTAACGGATGACTTCCTTCAAATACACTTGGTCCTGTGCAGCGTGCTTTGAACTTTCAAATGTGAGGCCAGTCCATTCCATTACATTGCCCTCCCATTCTTTTCCACTGCCTCTCTCTCTTTGTTCTACCAGGCACAATCCCCTCCAAGATCGTTTTGGCCATGCTGCTTTATGTAATCACATGCCCATACCACTGTAGTTTTCTTTTTCTCACCATTGAGAGAAGGTCTTTGTGTGGTCTGATCACACACATAGAGGTCTGACTTCTGCATTTATGATGTGATCTTTATACGAGATGTTCAGGAACTTTCTATAACATCTCATTTTCATGGCTTGTATTCTTTATATAGGTTCAGGATTCACAAGCATAGAGTAAAGCTGAAATAACCAGGGTGTGACCCGTTGCTGTTGCACCATATCATCTTCAGTTTTGTTAGTGTTATTGATGTTTGGGCAATCCTAGATAGCACCTCTGGTTTTGACCCTTATTCAGTGACAGTGGCTTCAAGTTATTTCAAGTTTTTTGACAAGTTCTAGATTTTGTCCATGTCTAAGATGACAAAGAATTCCCACGGTAGAAACTTGACCGATGTAAGTAGCAGCACAGCCATAGCAGATTCGTAATTGAACAAAATGACACCACTCTTATTGTTTTACTAGACAAAGAGACTTAAAGAACTAACCAAAGTGACTTCAAGTTTAAACATAATGATATTCCTTGGAAAAACTTGGTGTGTTTTGACTAAACTAAGAGTCTTTGAAAACCTATGTATTTCCCGCGGCATTGTATGGATGTAAGGCATGGAGTTGTATGTTAAATTGCTGAAAAGTGCCTTAAGGTTATTAGAGATAAAAGTGTCTCAGACAAATACCCAGCAAATGTGACAGTCTTTGTTTTGAATGAAGGAAGAGTTGATAAATTAGATGTGAGGGTTATTGTTCTGATGTCCATTTGAGGCCTGTATCTAAGGACTTTTTTGTTGTTGTTGTTGTTTTTAAAAGAAATTTCATAAGTTGACTTGTGAGGAAATAAAAGTGGAAAAAGTTGTATCTATACTCTGTGGCATTGTCAAATTCGTCATTTCCTCTCAGCACTCCCCTCTGCACAGAGAGGCTTTTCAATTCCTTCACATTTCTCATTCCTAGCACTTTCTAATACTTTTATCGTTTCATCAGAAGTTGATTATTACGGTTGAGAAGACGTTCTTTTAGATTATTCATGTACCCAGTACTGTAAACACACCTAGTATGGCACACTTCCAATGTACTTGAAGTAAGCACTTGCATATATGTGTAATATTTGTGTAAAGAAAGCACTGGTATGTTTATTTTGTATACACACCTTTTCAAATGTGTAAAATATAATCATTATGGCACACTATCAGTAGCACCTAATACACAGAGATATAGTCAATATATTGCACCTTTTATCAGATAAAAATGAAAATGTGACTATTACCTGAGAATTGGGGTCTGTAATTTCAATGGGGAAACGGAAGACAGGATATATCTTTTTCAGGATACTAAACAAGCAAAGTTTCAACTCTGATCTGATAGTCACTATTTGAATATTATTTAGTTCAAAAATCATAAAGGATATTACTGGCATGTAGTGACTCTATAAAAAAAAAAATGAAAAATATTAAACGATGCTCTTATCAATTATATGAACAGGTCTGGGAAGGAAGAATTCTGGTATTGGTTAGTTTGACACTTATTATGTAGGCCTTGCATACAGCTCATGGGTCTCAATATTCCGCTATTGAGGGGATTTCCGCTATCATCATTTCCTCCGCCAAGTGCCGCCACGGCCAGAGGAAGTTACCCGAACTTATAATAATCTTCCAAACTTTCAATTCGGTATGAAATAACCTTTGCGGTCATAAATTGCTGGGGGATTTTTGGGGGGCATTTCTAGGGTTAAATAGTACAGTAGTAATTGGTGTCTCCTAATAACGGTCTTCTGTTGTGAAAGTTCATCCTTTCTAAAAATTCTGAGTTGACACTCACGGAGCTATAATTCTGCATTTTATTGTAGGAAATAGGAAAGAAGCTGAAGAATAAAGAAGATATATGTATATATATAAAAACAAGATTCAAAGGAAAACCTCTTTCACTTCAAATCATGGAAGCTCAATGGCACCTGTTAGGACACATTCTTAGAAGGAACAAAGGCATACCAGCTAACATGGCCACAAAATTTTAAGACCAATAACAACTCTACCATCACTTGTAATGAACAAAGATCTATCTTGCCTATCAAATCTGAGGACACTGCAATCAAAAGAAGACCTTGATTGGCTAACTAGCATAGCACAAGATAGAAAGAAGTGACAGGCATTGTCAGTGAAGGTAAAAAAATCAGCCGAGGCGACACAGTTGTAGCACTATATCACGGCAATGCTATTAGTCAAGTCCATTTGACATATATTGTATATTATAATATTATAATATGATATAATGTAATTTTTGAAATGATGAAAATTGCAGGCTACAGTTTAATACAATAGTAGGTTGGTAGTCTTGAAGGTTTGATGCTCTGTGCTACCGTTGTGCTGGAGAACCGGGCTCCCTTCAACCTACATGTGAACAGAGCACATGTTTATATCAGGACACCCCCATTTACATCTTTCTTCACATAGACAGATGACTGTGATAGCAAAGCTGTGATAGATAATTGAGTCGCTGTACTTTTCTTCTTCAATTTCTCGTATGATTTTAAAAAAAAAATTATTTACTTCTTGTGTTTCTGTTTCATTGCATTATATTAAAAGATATGCAGTTTGTCTGTGTTTGTTAAAACTTCCAGTTATATCTCGAAAGTCCAGTCATGCTAATCACAAAATATTCTGGGAAACAGACAGGCATATTTTCTAGATGCCACATTTAAATGATTAAGATTTAATTGTAAAAACCCGGATTCATCTCTCCAAGACCTAGGAGTTTGCAATTCACGAAGAATGATGACAATGAAATATGAAATCCAAATAGGACAAAAAGATACATCAGGAAGAGGGACTGTGGCAACAAATGTATAGAAATACTATTCGGTGTACATTCTGTTATGCCATATGCACGCGTAAAAATTTTGTGTTTTTGTTTTGTTTTGTTTTTGTTTTTATGGAAATTAGTGGTGATTTGTGATTAACTGATTCCCTCCACGAATATATGAAATTCTGGACAGAATTCCGAAATGGACACCAATTTTTATGGAGTGGGAGGATTTCCACTTCATTCCTTCTACCATTATCCTAGAAGAAAAGTGTAAAATGTTATGTATAAAAATGAACAGAAATAAATATGCCATCATTTGCAAAAAGACCAAATTATGTAAAACAGAAATAGATTTTTGAAATTGTAAATGACTGAGTCCTAAAGGAACCATAGGCCAGACCCGTCACCAGCGTAGCGCCAACAGAAGAAATACACTTGGGCACTGGCGCCAGCTTAGTAGAGGGAATCAGTTAAAGGCATTATGGCATATGTGTATTATAAAAAAAATTTTTTTTTTGAAATATTCATAATAAATGAAAAGAAACAAATTGAAGAAAGCTCAACAGACAGCTGGTTTCAAATGAATTTGTGAACCTTATCTTTTCTAAGTATGCTCCTATCTTTGATATTTGAAAGGCAAGTAAATTGTTTGTACACTGCTTTTTAAACAAAGCATCTCATACACAACGTCCTCCCTTTATCTATCTGTCATATGTTTTGGTGATTGCAGTAGGAATTTTTCTTTTTATCTTTTGTTCTCTTTATGTTACCTCTATTTTTTGAGTTTCATTATTTTAATTAAGGCTTATATTTTCTCTTCTTTTCTATACGTTTTTGTGTAATTGTAAGTCCATGTTTTGAAGTAACAGAAAACTGTTATTGGTTGATGAGGTGATTGGAAGCTTTCAATTTCTTTATATTGCTCTCCTTATTTGATTATTGGATCCCTCTTCTTTTTTTTTTATTCAGTGAATTTGTGGAAAAAAAATCTATGTATAGCCATTTTTGTAATTTTTTGTTTTGTTTTTTGTGTGGTCTTTGTTTTTTGTTTTGTTCATCAAATCTTGGCTTTTATAATAGCTAATAATAAATCAACTTTTTTTTTTACCCCCTCTTTCATTACACTCTCTTGTTTTACAAGTTGTTTTTTTTCCGTCATGATCTTTTCAACATTTTTCTTTTGCTTCCCTTACCCTCTAATATTTTTGAGGGAAGAACAAAAACTAGCCCCCACCCCGATTATTCGGAGGTTGACATTTTTGGTCCAAGAGATTGACATTTTTGGTCCCAGAGATTGAATCTTTTTGGTCCTAGAGATTGACATTTTTGATCCCAGAGATTGACACATTTTGGTCCCAGAGATTGGCACTTTTTGGTCCCGGATATTGGCACTTTGGGGTCTCAGAGATTGACATTTTTGGTTCCGGATATTGGCACTTTTTAGTCCCAGAGATTGACACTTTTTGCTCTCAGATATTGACACTTTTTTGTCCCTCTCTGCAGGGGGCATCAGGAAAATAGAGGAGTTTACTGCTAAAGGAGATTACTCCCTCACAGAGAGAGAGAGCCAGACACAAACACACACACACACACACACACACACAAATCTGCAACACAGAAACAGCAAAACAAAACCAAAACAAAACGAAACAACGCACAAAAGGCAAATTTTTAATTCAATTACCCTAAATCAAAATTTATTCTTTTTATCATCCAAAGCAGGAAAATTAAGTCATGGTGAGACTTGGATTGGTTTGATTTGATTTAATTTCTAATCTAGTGAAGTGCAATGCATCTGTACTAATCTTAACTGCTAGGACTGTAAAAGAAAGAAGAAGAAAAAAAGCTGCATCTACCATTTAACGTCATCCTCTAACAATATTTTCACTAAAAGACTACCAGTTTTCCTTTCCTGTTTTGTAATTTTTCCTGTAAATTGTCAGCCGATTAAGAAGTCAGGGCTTTAGAGATTTCTAACTTGAATCTGTTAAGAAAGATTTTTCTGGAAGAAAAGGCAGAATTTGGTGCACACTAGGAGCTTAAATGGGTCTGTATTGTGTTCTAGAGACTGGAATTGATCAAGGGAAGTTTTTCTGGTTTTTATAATGCTTTACTACTCATAGCTTTTTTTATATCCCTTTGATTTCAGCGATTTTTGGATTGATTTTGCCCACATAGAAAAATTTATATTGGAAATTTAAGAAGGGTGATTTTTTAAAACAATTATTTTTGTCCAATAGCTAGAATAGTGAAACTGAAAAATGGAAAGAGTGCCACTTAGTTTGATTAATTACGGGTAAGAATTAGTCTAAAGTGGTTAATAGTTTTACTTTTATTTATTTTGATACCTTCTAGTAAACTATTTCATGATGGTAAAAGACTTAGGACTGGTTGAAGTTTACATTCCCCTCTCCCACTTACTAAAACAAAGTTGTGATAAGTCACAGATATTCAAAAACAAAACAAAAAACACGGAAACGACTAAGAAGAAAACATCAGAAATGACTCTCCTATAGCCTTCCAATTTTTTGTACTGCAATATGTATATATGTATTTATTTTTTTAAATATTTTTTTTCTCTCTCTTAATCGCTGTCTTTATAGATGTTCATAGAAAATCTCTGATTTACTTAGGATTTGACTTTTAAAAGCCTCACATTCTTTTGCTTCACTAGTCATAAGCAGGCTATTTGCTTTTAAATTGCATATTCTTTTTTTTTTTTTTTTTCTTTTTTTAAATTTGGTTGTGGGTTGTTTTTTTTTATTTCTATGCTGGCTTCAATTTTTACAGTGCTCTTTTTTCTCTGTATTTTCTTGAAAAAGATTCTTTAAAAGATTTGTTTTCATATATATATATTCGTTCAATGCTTACATTTTTAAGGGGTATGGACTTTAAAAGCTCTTTTAAATTGGTACCAAAGAAGCCTTCTGAAGCCTCTTTGTACCGGTCAATTAAGAATGAAGTGCCTTTATGTTATCTGTGTTCTAGAGCTTGATATGACTCTTCTTATAAAAGGCTTGATTTTAGAATTGAATTTTGCCTTTTTCACTTTTGTCAATACTTGATTAATGTGTCCCTGGGTCCACTCCTTTTTTTTAATGACCACAGCGAATATCTGCGGACTCGTAGCAGGTATTGTTTTTGTTTTTTTTCCTCCCTATTTTGTTTTTTTTTTTCGTTGGTTTTTTTTTTTTTAAAAAAACTAATTTTTAAAAGAATTTTTTATCTTTCCATCTCGTTCTTCAAATGTTGTCAAAGTGTTAAAAGTCGTACTGGGGTTTGGTTTTTTTTTTTTTGGTTGTATTTTTTTTTATTATTGTAATGTTTCTGCTTTTATTTTCTTCAATCCCTCTACCTTTTCATTTTTTGGATTATTATTATTAATATTATTAGTGATGGATTTATATAATTATTTATTTTTTTTGTTTAGAAAAAGCAAGTCGTCAAATGCTTCAGGAGTGTTAGCTTATTGTAACAGTAGAATATTTGCCAGTGGTCAAACAAGTCTTGACTGTGTGTATATATGTTATATAGTGATTAGCCTAATATATTGTGTAATAAGTGTAATTTATAGTGGTCATAATAGTGGACATATTATGTTGACTTTACACTTTTGTCAATGAATATTAAGAAATATTTTCAAGGTGAAAACCAGTGATGTAGGGCACATTTTGTTTTAAGTAGTACAGTAGTACGAACAAGTTGATCGGATTCCAAGCAAGTTATATTTGATTCTGGACTGTTTTGCTGTTGCAGGGAGGTTTGACATGTTAGATGAATTAAGAATCCACCTCGGTTAACGATTTATGATAGATTGTAGATTTGGAATATCACACTGATTTGAGAAAAGTGTCAATTTAGAATGAGGACTACCTGTTTGCGTTATCATCATCATCATCATCATACTCATTATCCTCATCATCTTAGTTATTGTCATCACCATCCGCTTGAAACCTCCCCTCCCCTAGGAGTTGGTTCTTTGGGACGGTGCAAGTTGACCCATGAGTGAAAGGTGTTGCTTAGCATAATCTTTGCAGCCTTGACCTGGACCTGTCTGTTTTGTATGGACATCTCATCATTGGTTATTCGGCCTTTTACCTTCCCATCTGTCAACCGCGTCCATTTTTTTTGCTGGCTTTTTACAACATGGGTTAGAGAGTGAGGGTTGAAAGCC
>JAOWAY010074107.1:0-11428 GCA_028565895.1 Goniobranchus geometricus
CTATTCTATCTCAGTAAACTTATTGGTGGCTCCATAGGACAAGGCAGCTCCATCATACTGCATAAAATCAATGATGCTTGACAACTGATCATGAATTCAAGCACATAAATAACGAAGCAAGAAATACAAAGTAATAAAGAGGGATGCAACTCTTGACTATAAGACAATAAATAAAATATGGTTTCCAGTAATCAACTGCGGATGTGGCGCAAAAGGTATTTGGTCACGTCTGTTGACTCAGCTATAGCAAAGATTCCTTAACTCCCTTTTTCCAAAGTCATACTAGACCACATGTAAACCTTTGCAGCAGGTCAAAGAGACCCATACATGACATGAGATGGACTGAAGATAGTACTAGTACCATTCAATTCTATGTTGATCTATTACACTGATTGCAAATACATTTGTGTGTCAACTATCGAGGCATTTTCTTTTGTCTTTTATCTATTAAATGTTTTTTTATATTACATGTTAGAATGAACTAAATATAATATAAACTACAAAAATGTAGAGTGGTATATCTGATCAACAATACTTTTCCACATATTCTTAAATTTATATTACATATTAGAATAAACTAAATATTATATAAACTACAAAAGTGTCGAGTAGTATTTCTGACCAACAATACTTTTTCACATATTCTAAAAGGCAAGAACATGCCCATGATTTAACAATAAGATAAAAGTCTCAGAATCTAATTCTTTACAGGCATTTACATTTATCTTGTGAGTGTTAAAGATTGGATTGGACATGGGCTGGCTCAGGAGGTAGTTTGACACACATACATGAAGTGCATATGAAAGCAATGTTATGTCCATCTAAGACAGGGCAAGCGGCATTACAGTTTGATAAGCACGGCATGCATTCCTTATACAAGGCCCTGTGATAGAATATCCGATGGTTAAATGCCTATTCCCATCAGACATTGACAAGAACTCTGTGGCCCTTTGTGTAACTTCCTTGACAGTTGCGAACTGTTGGAAAAGTAGACAAGAAAGCCATCATAAGGACAACTCTAGCTTTCCCCTCCCATTACAGGGAATAGTTGTTTTGTAAGGTCAACCAAAGGGTGGGATAGTTTCAAAGGTTCACAGGTGAACGAATTTTGCAAGCAAAAATAATCAAAGGCAGAAACTGAGAGAAAAGGTCTTTATATGTGAGTTTTATTGGGTTTTTTAAAATTCTTTTCTGCATGATTTGTTAAGTAGATACTTTAATAGTCTCTACTGATATGAAAACTTTGTATGGTGTTAGAAAAAAAAAGAAAGAAAAAAAAAAGGCCTGGATATGAGTTATATTCACCTGCTCTACAGCAAATGTGTTTACAATACGTCTCATAACTGACAGAGAAGAGAAAGAGGCAGACAAGCGCACCTACATGCAACAACAGGTACATGAAATAAAGGAGATCAAGGGGAAACAACCAAGATGAAGATTAGACAAGACAGCAATCAACAAAGGAGATCAACAATGGAGATCAACAGTGCACTGTCTTTATCTTTTTTTTTTACATTGTTTGGATGTAAAGAGGCTAAGAGTTAGACTAAAGTTATTGACTCGGAAATGATGGCCTCTCTGACTCTGACTCACAAATACACTAGTTGATAGACATAAAGGTTAGTAAAAAGAAATTGGTGGATTTTGAACATCAATCTTCTTTCAGCTTTCACTGATTCCATTTTAAATCTGTAAAAGCTCACAAATGAAGGCCTTCGACAAAGTTCCATTGACGGGCATTCTCCCTAAAGCAATGTCAACATGTAATTTAAAAAAAAGCAAACAAGAAGACTATCCTTATTTAAATGCGCTGAGCACTTGGTATGCAACATCTTTACGGTTCACCCTGCATTCTTCAAAAATGCGCCTTGTGGCATGTGCATGGGTGAGTGGTACATATGTATGTGTATAGATATGTACGCTTGCCAGTCCATAGATGTGAGGAAACTGTAGCTATGCTTTACTGAGTTGGTAGCCTGTAATTTTTATTGCATGCACCATGTAATTCGTCATACTGTCTGCTTATCTCTTAATATTTTTAGCTTTCACATGCATTTATTTTTGTGGTCACTCTATTTCCAATCCTATATTTTTTCATCTGTTATTTCCCATATAAATTGATTACTGGTAAAGCGGAGGTCTTAATTTCCTCCATTAAATAATCATGTTATCTTATCTTATCTATGATGTGATGATGCATTATCAAAAGGTGAGCTCGTTCCTAAAAATCTGTTCATACTTGTGCCTGTTGTACAGAATATGGGGTAGGTGTACATTCAATCTCTATATTATCATTATCATTATTATTTTTTTTTTTTTTTCATTCATCCATTTGAAAATGTCATGTGCAGAAGTATATATCTTGCTTGCATGCACTTGACTTGAGATTTTTTTCTAGCATTTGTATAACTAAGAATAAGAACTATTTTATTTTGAACTATTTTATTTCTCCGCTTATTGTTAAGTTATTATCTTTGTCTGTTTTATTCATTTCTGTTAAGTATGCCCAATGTTTTGAATTTTCAGTCACTCTTTGATATAAAAAAAAGCAGTAAAAAAAAGTTATAAACACTACACACACTATTTATACAAAGCAAATGAATGTGAATAACAAATATTCTTGGCATCATTCTCGTATACATAAAGTCAATAATGGATGGAATATTTGTAGATGTTTGTTAGAAGATACGGGGGAAATAAAAAATGACTTATTATTGTATATGTTTAGATCATGTCACAAAAAGACACGATTCTATTGGTCTGAAATTTGCCTCCCAAATGGGACAAACACCATCCAATGTGGATCATATTGGTATCAAAAAGTCCCATTTGAAAAGTTTGGAGAACAATGTGACAATATGAAATCTTCATTTCACAATGCAAATGAAGTGTACGGACAGATGTTTCACATACAAAATACTACTGACATTTCAATGGTGGTAATAAAGATCTTTAACTTAAAACCAGCAGACTTTATAAAAACAAATGCATTCATAATTAAAATTACACACAAATTTCCCATATTGTAAAGAATTATTCTTGATTAACTTAATAACACGTAGTTTATTAGTTAATGTTCAAAGAAATTGTCATTGATAGTCATGAAATGTGTCTAGATTTGTCGAGTGTTTTTATGTATGTGGGAGTATGACTGTGTAAATGCATTTATACAATTTATATGAAAGGTAAAATCAGCCCTTATATCTTCTTAAATCAGGAGAAAGTTAACAAAATGCACCACCAGCTCTGTACTACAGGCAAAGAATAGGTGACACTGAAATGTTCACATTCCTGATGATGGCACCAAATTGGACAAGGAACCACCATTATAAAAAAATCAGTGAGAGGAGAACAGGATTTGAAAATATTTTTTTTTAAAACAACCAAGTCTCAATGCAGGAAAGACCTCAGGAGATAAATTCACATAGAGATCTATTTATGAATTGAAAAGTTTACCTGATGTGGTTGTTGAATCAACCCTTTAAATTACAATTTTAACGTTCTAGAAACAATCTGAGTAAAGGGTGGGGCACAAAACAAGAACGCCGATCATAATTCAAAGGACGCACATGGTTCCTGGGATGCAACTCATCTGAATGTTAATAATAACAGTCAAATTCTACATAAATTAGCCTCTCATCCCTTGGCAGAGGTCTATAGACACTAGATTTAAGGTTATATCACAAAGCAGGTCACAGAAATATTTTAGCAATAATTTAACATAAAAGAAAGAGTTTGGCATGGTATTTGTGGACACTCGAGAGTTGTGTAGAAAAATGCATGAATTTAAGAATTGGCTGAAGAATAAGTATGCTTGGTACATTGAAATATATATAGAATTGACAGAAATAACAAAAATGTAAAGACTTAAAGCCAAGATATCAAGAAAAGAGACCTTTGATGATTTTGATTTCACCTCCCCCAATACTGCTATAAAATGCTAAACCCTAGTCATTTTGCACCTCTGTTCAGTTCACACAAATGGGAGATTGCCACTGAATAAGACTCCCTACCTCTCCCAGCAAAACTCTTCCTCTTCTGAGGACACAAAAGAGAGCCTGGTAATGATGGAGATTTGAGAGAGGAACCTCTCACTCAATCCGTAATCGGTAATCGCCTTTGGCGACATGCATGGGGAGATTTGAGGGTGGAACAATTTATATACCTTCATTTGAGAAATCTCAAACCACATTGGACACCAAGCGTTGAGCTCCAAGAACTGTGAGAGATGAAAAAGAAGAAAGGGATGGTTGGAAATAAAAATTAATGCCCAGACAACAGCATTTTTGCTCACTCCTTCTACAATTTCAAATCATCAAAGGCTCTTTTACATGAAATTTCACATACAACCTGTAAGTGTATATGCAGACCTGCAGGAATGAGATTTGTTCTAGATATTTACCTTTAGCAGCGTGGCTGTTAGGCCAATATGTTTTGACTTGCAAGCGCAAGGTTCTGATTTGAAACCGGACCACTCAATGGTGTTGTTTAACCCTTTGTGAAGCTACTTACACACTTTTTCCCATCCCATCCACGTGTTATTGAGTGCTCGACCATAGGCAAAGGAACTTTAGTCAGAATGCCAAAGCAAGTGTGCGTGTAAAATGGCTGCATCTCTATATATTCCACATGTATTGAGAAAGTATTTGGTATGAAAAGGTCTTTTTAGGGAAGACATATTGGGTGGATTGTCTGCTATATAAAAGCTCTACTTTGATCTTTTACAATCATTATTCTGGGGGGATTTAGAATCAAATTTTTGCAATAGTTGTCATGAAGCCTCTAAAACATACCCCCAAAAAAACATATTTGTTGTTGTTTTAATTTGATCATTTAAGAAAAAATTAGTATTTTGAAAAATTCATTTCAAACACTAGAGCAGTTTACATAGTGACAGTTAAAAAAAAAAAGGATTCACCTGCACAATATTCAGAAAGAGTTGAGGGATAAAGAGAGAAAAAAATTGCTAGTTGCACCTGCATATTTTCCATTATGTACATATTTACATTTGGTAACTGTTTAAAAATGATTTCAAGGATAATTTTACACACAAATTTACAAATTCAAATAGAGGTATTCACTAAGCAGCATAATGGAAGGTGTGAGAGAGAAGTGAACAGGAAGATTAATCAAGATAGAGGAGCTCAATGAAAGCACAGGTACACTTTGTGGCAAAAAGGTCCCCGACAAAGCAATAGGGAGAATGCAGTAAAAAGACTAATTACGTTTTATGAATTGAACAGAGTACCATTAACAAAGACAAGGATTTTCTCAGTTTTCAGTTAGAACCGAAGGACAAATTTCCCTTCAGGGATTAATAAAGTGGCACTTTATTTATCTATGTTTTCTTTGTTTTGGTAGAAATAAGAATACCAGTCTGAATGGTGGGAATGACAGCACAAGATACATTGGAAACCTCCAAAGCTGAAGAAATCATATTTCTCAAAAATCAAAGAATTGGCAACGAGTTGTTTTTTGTTGTTTTTTTTGTTTTGTTTTTTTTTTGCTTCTTTGGCTTTATTACGTTCAAACTCTCGATACAAAGTCATAAAAAGTCGATTCTCATAATTTGAAGCTGACATCACCACAAACGGTAATGAAAAAGATTTTCCCCCCTCTCGCCACCCCCTAAACGATGCTAACCACCGGCTCAACAAAGGTGGTATGCCCAGGGAGTGTCAATGACAACGTGAGATAGGGGAGGGGTCAAGCTAAGGTGAGAGAGGGTAAAGTGGTGGTGCACGATGTAGGCCTAGAGCCAACCGCATAATCTGCCATGCACTGATGTAAGAGTGATTGAGGAACCTATTGGTATCATAATGAGTTTAGATCTAGATCTAGCTTAAATTTCATGCAAAGTCAGCTGCAAGCACAGGAAAGGGGAGATGGAGCAAGCAAGGGGTTGGACAAGATGTGCTGGATGTGGTGGGAGTAAGAGATAGAAATTAAGACTGTGTTCTGCCTACATTTCTTTGTTTCGACCAGATAATAATTTTCGGTACTCTTAGACCTCTAATTAAGCCCCTTGTTTTGATTCAAAGACTCATAGTTTTGGCCCATTCCTAGGCAGTTCAAATTACGAGATTTCCACTGTAGAACGAAAAGTGAGAGGATCTGGGGACAGACTTAAGGTATGAGAAATTTCAATAAAATCAAAGCAGCAGGTTATGCTTGTTTTGACATGTGAACTCAAGCAGTATAATCCTGATTAATATCAACATCACATCTTCTTACACATTTGTGATGAAATGGGATTACTATGGCAACTCGGTCAGCAGAGGGACAAGCTAAAAAAAAAAAGAAATGCTTTGATGATGATGATGATGATGGTGGTGGTGGTGGTAGTAGTCGTAGTGGTAAATTTACAGAGAAAGCCGAGTCAATTTACAAATCTTTTTTTTTTAAACTATGTTATCTTTCGTTTGAACATTCAAACTGGATGGCTGGAGGGCACACAGGTTTCTTATTTTTTTCATGTTCATCTTTTTTACTTTTGCACTATGATATTAATCAGTAATCTTTTGCACAGCTGCCAACTGTACGTTTAGCACTGTACGTTTATGTTTTTTAGAGCGATTGTATGTAATTTCATAATGGCAAAGTAGCGTTGGTATCTTTACCCTTGAAAAGTTAGAGACCCGCTTAACATATCACGACACTAGTGATGAGCACACCCAGTGCCGGCTCACTTCAAATCCAGCCATTTTACCCATATGCAAAAACACACAAGGCTACAGTCAGCGACACATTCACGAGTACTAGGCTAACAGCTCAACTCAGGCTGTCTTAACGACCATATCAGTGTGTCAAGCCCCAATCGCAAGACGCGAGTCAAAGATCAGCACACTAGGCCTATGGCACTTGGCTAGATCAAGTCACCACTTGGCTAACACAGCACACCGCTCGCTCCTTCTGCATATGATCCTGATGGATGGTGAGGTGATGAGAGAACTTAGAGAATGGCAGGCAGCAGATGATTTGAATTTGGTTGAAGGGGAGAAAATTGACCAGTACTGGTTCAGGATTTTAAGAATGAAGACGCAATGTGGAAATGATAGATTTAAATTATTGGCCAGGGCTATGCTAGGGATTCTGTGCACGTTTCACTCTAATGCAGCAGTAGAGAGGCTTTTCAGCTTGGTTAGAAGAAATAGAAGTGAGTTCAGGTAAAGCATGTCCAACAAGCTACTAGAATCCCTAACTATTTGTAATACAAAATGGGCATTAAAATCCTCCTTAAGGGATGCAGTCCCAAAGGAATTGCTAGTCAAAGCAAAGTCAGCTAGAACTGACTCTTTGGCTGGACAATAAAAAAAAACCACTCCCTGCCTCCCATGGAAAAACCTGTACATAGTGTAAATAGTTTCAATAGTGTTTCTTTTCTATAGTAAATTATACTGTAGTGATTTTTTGAATGCTGATGATTGCCGTTAAATTATTCAAGTATCATCTTTATAGATCTGGGGTGTATAAAATGTGAAAATGTTATGTTTTCATGCTCACCGCAAGATTGTATGGTTTTTCCTTAATTGTATGGTTTTTTATAACTAATTGTGTGTGTGTGTGGGGGGGGTGGTATTTTGGGTTGGCAGCTTTGCTTTTGACGTCTTTGAAATTTCAAAAGTTAAACAAAATTTGGGAGATAGGAGTTGTGTTCAAAAGGCTCTCACGACACAGAATTTGGGATCAAAAGACTCACAGTACCCTGATACGAGAAAACGCTTGAAAATTTAAGAATTCCATTTATAAAATATGCATTCTACAAAAAAAACCAAAGAAAAATATAATTACAATTCAACATTTTGAAAGCAGCTAATATTTCTATGATAAAACTTATGTCTGTCCCTATTTTCTATCATCATTACGGTACATCTTACTACACTGGAAACAAAAATTCAGGACTGTATTATCATGGCATCTTCCTCCAAAGCTTTGAAATTGTGTCCATATAATCAATTTACTCTTTAACATTTTAAAACTGATATTCAAAAAGTGATCACAGGACTGGTGTCTGTCATGTCCAGTGAGAACTCAGTGACCCTGACTTACTTATCACTGTGTTCATTACTGTCAGTTTCTTTAAGTGTGCTCAATCAGACAGTCAGACCCCAGCACTCTTGCCATGTTCTACATACAAGCCTGTCAGTTTATAGTTCTAGGTAGTATTTCGTCAAGCGCCACTACAAGTGTGCGTGTGTTAGACTGAGGCCAGGACACGATGATTACCAGCTGTTTTCCTGTTAGTTTTTAAGTATATTGTCAAACATACTATTGTCTATAATTGTTAAGGCAAAGACAGTAATTATAATTATCTCGACATATAGTTTGCAATATGTTTAATATGCATCTTATTATTAAGAATCTAGAGGGTAAATGAAGAGATTTTGAAGAATGAGTGAGACTTAGATTATATTTACTTGAGTTAAAGCAGTTTCATTGTCAGACCATTGAAAAAGGCCGCCTCAACTGCTTCTTTGATTTTTTAGGAAAGGATCTTCCATTATTCTCTGTCCAAGGCAAATGTTCTTAACTTAATCAGGTCCTCTGATGTTTTGAGGCTGATATTCTGTCCTGAAAGGCGCGACTCATCTTTGTTTATCACAACGGGGACTTTGGTTAATGGTCTTCCTTTAAGTTTTCGTTCACATTACTTTATTAGCTGGTATATAATTGTACCTCCTGAGGATGTGTCCAAAAAGACACCTGCAACTTTCCAGGGTGTAAATGGAAAGAGGTTTTCCATTTGTTTTGCGATATAAGGATTTGTTTGTGATCTTCAACGGATAACATGCATTCAAAACTCTCCGAAGCTGTTTCCTGTGGAAGGCATTCAATTTTCTTCTCCACCATGTATAGGCACCAAAGTTCTGGAGATGTGAGTGAGGACTGATTTTACAATTTGATATTTCTCTTAATTCCATCTCCCATGAACATTTTGATGTTTTTCTTAGTTCCATCTCCCTTGTACACAGATTATAATTAAGGCTCTATCACAAAAGCTACAGATTCTCTTCATACACTCTTGAGATGTGATCATTTACAAATACCTTCATTTCCAAGTTCCAAAATCAATTTTCAGATACTTTTCTCCTCTCAGTTACAGACTTAAGTGTGATTATGCAACTCCAAGGTCACTCCCATTGCAGTGTGAAAATGCAGTTTGAATGCCACATTTCATTGAAATATGTCAGTGAATAAAGGAAGAGGGAGTATTGGCAGGGGGAGAAACCTGATAAGGTATGCCCCTCTAACAAACAAAAATGTACAATAGCATAGGCAAATGATGAAATTAAAATGCAATAATATATCACTGTTCAAAAGGTTATTTGAGATCACAGAACCTAACAGACAGCTTATGTATATTCGCAACAATTTATTTCAAGCACATAACTACATAATTTTCTTCTCATCCTTAAAAACGTGAGGGTTTTTTGACAATTTCTTTCGTTTCCTGAAAATCTGAAATGCATGTGGTAGAAGTAAAACATATTGACATGACGTTTGTATCACAATGTAGTCAGTGAATCTGGACTACGTCTGTTCGTTGAAATAACAAATGAAAACAAAGATATCTTTCAATTGAACTGATCCCCAATGTTGTGAAATAAACCTATCACTTACCACTGCTGTTTCAGTTATTATTTCTTATACTGAAATCACAAGGAAGGCATTCAAATTCTGATTCAAAAATTCATTTTACAGGCAGTGTTCAACAAAATTTCTGAATAAAATAATGACAATGCCTTAAAATATTAGTAATAAGAGGCAAAAACATCAACAATAATCGGCATGATTTTTCATCCAGCACTAAAAGAAAATATTTACAAGTGAAAAGAGAAGAAAAAAAAGTAAATCTGGTACATGCACAAAGGTGAATAATCAGAAGTCATGCCATGTCGTAAGTTAGTCAAAAAATAGATCTATAAAAATATGCATCTGCATTTATACAAATTTCAAATATGCATGCCCATAGTACTCATTACTAAACTTGTACTAAACATTAGGCAATAACAGGCATTCATGTCACAGTTCATGACAAATATGTAAGTACAAGATGAGAAAAGGTCTACCACATAAATTTGCATATTAATTCTTTACCCTACGTTAGAGTTACAGCACTAATAACAACAGATAGAGAGAAGCTTGAATGACTGATGTTGGGCAACATCAGTAATATCGATATTGATATTTTTTCATGACAAATATCAATATATTGATATCTTATATTTTAAAATTGCTTTTTGACGATATACTGAAAGCCACCAGCAAATATATAAACATACATATTAATATATATTGAGATGTGCCCATTTAAAATACTTTTTTGCCTGCAGTGTGAGTCGGCGATGTTTAAGACAACAGGACGGGGCTATGTCCTTTATAATACTGAGGAGTTGAACGACATAATTCTAAGAATCTGAATAGTTTCAGTACCAGTGTCAGGAAAATAAAACACCATTTTCTTTCATCGTCTCAAGTTTCTTTGTAGTTTTTCAGATTCCTTCACAGCTGCTCATTAATGGAAATGCAATTTGAATGGAAATATCGAAATCATATTTTTCTAGCTGCTTCGAGCTGATATTGATATTTTAAAAAAGGTCAATATAGCAAATTTCCTATATGATATGCCCACCACTTTGAATAACATAAATATGTCAGATTTTGTGGTGTGGTTTTGATGACAGTTCAATCAATGAACATCTGAAAGCAACCTTAGTTTAATTTAAACAAAACAAAAACAAAAACAAAAACAAAACCAGGAAGAAAACAACAAACAAGAAACAAAGATAGAGTAAGATCTTGGATGAAGAATTTCCCAATACATGAAAAGTGATGAAGAAAAGATCACCTCTGCAGATAATCAACAAATATCACATTAAAGTAAAGCCCTCTGACCTCTCACCTTTCAAAATCTTATTGAAATACAAAAAGCACAAGTAGAAAAAAAGGGGGAGAGATGAGGTCGAAAGACAAAAATATATGTCCAAGAAATATACAATAAAGAAAATTATCTAATTCAAAATTACATGACACAAGTCAGAACATATCTCTTAAATACATATAATATATGTACATCAAATTCATTAAGGAATTCTTTGACTTCCTAAACAACTTTTGGGAATAGAACAACATTAGGCCTTTCAGACTAATTCAGGAAGGAAGTGATGTAAAGCTGACTGACACAAAGACTTTCACACAAAAAAAAAAACAAAAAAAAACCCACAATAAACTAGAGGAAGAAAAAAGATTTAAAAACAAACAATAACAAACACTAAAACCGAAGGAGAATATCAGATCAATACTGCAAGAAGCTTATAAGATGATTAAAAACACTATCATGTTCCATATGACTTGAAAACAAAGGAAATCTACAAATATAAACAATAACCCCCCTACCCCCAAAGGCTATGTATACAAATCTAAAATA
>JAOWAY010074218.1:0-11428 GCA_028565895.1 Goniobranchus geometricus
GAGAGCGAGAGAGAGAGAGAGAGAGAGAGAGAGAGAGATGTTTTGATGGGTTGTTACACCTAACATCTCATCTGCAGCGATGTTGAGAAACAAAAGAGAGATCACTTTCAGAGGATTCCGAGCTTTTGATTGGTCACAAAACATGTGTGAAAAATTTGTGCATAATCTAATGAAAAGTGGCTGCCAAAATAATGAAAGCATAATATATCTTAAATCCTACCGTTTTCTTCCATACTTGTTATTTATTTATTTTTTATTTTGTTCATGTTATATATTAGATATCAGGGATTTACCGTTTATCTCTGCTCAAGTTGAATTATTGGAAGAAATAATCCACATAAATGCTTGTCTTCAAAAATAGGATTAATACCAAATTCTTTAAAAAACAAATCAAGTCTTCAATAATGATTTGTACAAAATCCTTTTTGAATTTCACGTATAAAGCAGATGAAATCAGTAAGTGAACACTTCCTTGAGAAAAAAATTTGTAACAAAGCTTTTACATTTCAAAATTATGTTCCAAAGAAAATTAAAGTTCAACAGTAATAGAAAGCAATATCCTGTATATGTATATTGTAATGCAGTTTTCCATCCAAAGTGTTATCCTGAAAACTCATTCCTAGCCTTCCCTCTGTGTCCCTGTCTTCACTCTTCACTATCCTTTTGTGCTCTCATCCCCCTATATTTCCCTCTTTCACCAATACTTTTACATAGTTTTACTCTTAATGAATATCAGTGCAAATGCTCAGTTCTATGATTTTTTGATTATGGCATATCATAATAATATTTTTGTTGCTTTATATCATACTTATATACATATATTTATTTCATGACAAATTATGTTTGTACTTGTGGATTGTATTTTATGAATTAATTGTCGGCTGTTTTGCGAAATTTCCGTGTCCTCTGATTAAGTGAGGAAACTTTGAAATGCTGTATCTCCCTTGTCCAGAGAATAAAAAAAAGGAGAGAGAGAGAGAGAGAAAAGGAAAAAAAGGAGCTTTCTAAACGGATCAAAGTATCAGATGTTAGTAAGAAAATTCACGTTTTGTCACAGTGACAGTGCTGCTTATTTTGTACCAATGCCCATATTTCTCAAGATATAGCTGACATGTTCATAAATTAAGACTACTTCCTCTTTTGTCTAAAATCCCTGTTTACCCATGAGTCATAGATATTATAATAATTGAATTTTAAAAATGCTCGCTTTTGCTTTGGGCTTTATTGTGTTCAATGATACGGGTTTCAACCATGACCAAGAAATGATATTAGCTGTTTCCTTTTTTTGTCCTTTTTTTTTCTTTTTTCCCCTTAAAGCCAATATTACAATATTAGGGCTTCCCACTGCTTTTGACTTTTACATCAAACTTAAAATGTGACCAAGATTGTAGGCATGACCACTAATCTGAATCACAGAAGATAGGTGCTTTTTGTTGTTGTGTAAATTATTTCAGCAAGCTGCAATTTATAAAGTAAGCTGTGGAAGTTGAGGTTTCAATTTGTGTCTGGTTATTGTTGAATAACTTGGTCAAATTATAAACTGTGCGTTGGTTCTGAGGTTACAATATCAATTAACACATAATAGATGGGAAGTATCATTTTGAAAATAGCTAATGCTTGAATAGTAGGATCATTGTCTTCTTTAATTAGTATCAGGTGTTATTATATGTATATATTATCTCATATATTGAGTGTACATACTACATGCCATTGGGTTATGTTGCCTTTGTTTTTTGTGGGGAAATGACACATGACTATAAATTGTGGGGAAATGACATATGACTATACATAGGAAATGAAAAATGGCATGGAATTGATGAAATAAGCTTTCTAAACAGCCATGCAAATGAAAAATGGCATGGAATTGATGAAATAAGCTATCTAAACAGCCAAGCAAATGAAAAATGGCATGGAATTGATGAAATAAGCTACCAAAACAGCCATCGCAAATGAAAAATGGCATGGAATTGATGAAATAAGCTATCTAAACATCCAATGTAAAGCTATCTTATTCTGGTGGCCTTATTGAAAGCCTGCATGAAATACCTGGACATACAAAACATGAGTCATACCTAAGACTTTAAAATTGGCAACTGAGTAATTATCTCACTTGGCGCTCAGCATTATGAGAACAGTTCGAAGACTTGTCAGCTTGGTGTCTGTACACCTTGATTGGGTGAGTCATTCGGGTTGTGCTAGTCCTTAAGGCTCACGTGTGGGAGCACATAGACATGTCAAAATAGCACTGTTGTTGAGTTAACATTATGGTGTTGAAAAGGGCTGATGAAATCCACAAATAACACAGACAACACAGGCACTGTCTGATTTGTTGAGCTGAAACTAGCCTATGAACTGATTTAAAAACTGAAGAGCACCATAGCAGCCTGTAATTTCACATTGGGTTCAGTTATAATTGTCAGACATTCAACTACATGTAGGTCTGATATCCAGTTTTTATCTGTAATAAAAGTTAGTTTTCTTTCTTGTTCTGCTATTGCTAGCTGTCTGTTGGATAGGGTAGAGAAGATTGAGAATCAAGATTGAATTGGAAACCTGCTTTAGCCTCATGTACGACATCAAAATGGTGTAATAGTCAGTCAGCTGAAATGCTCACATTTTAGCTATGGTTTGAATCTTGGTGTGACATCCCTTTTCTTTGTCTTGTGTATGTATGTATGCATGTGTGTGTGTGTGTGTGTGTGTGTGTGTGTGTGGAGATCTAAAAGGATTTATTTCTATATAGCTTCTATATTTTTTTTCATTTTAACAGATTGCTTATTTAGTTGTCTAGAATGATCCAGATCCAGATTTGGAATAATGATTCTTGACTTTGATTAGACTTGAACTGGATCTAATTATGATTTACATTTTTTCTTTTTTTTTCTTTTTTTTTTATTGTTGTTGACTTACCCATTATTCTAAGCGAAGAAATAGATTGTGAGTGTGACTGACTTGCTTCAAGCTTGAACCCCTGAGCAACTATAGACTGTATATTGTCAAGTGACTTATTACAATGCACTAAATCAGGCAGTCCATACATAATCTAGATGTATATCTATGTTCATATTTGCAGCGAAAGTTTACACAGCAAGCATATATGATATAGCCCGAGTGGTTTCACTGACATGAAGCCTATTTGAGGTCACTACAGGGGCAGTTGCCTTGTGTGGGATATGTGCCTAGATAAGGTCACACCAAAGATTTCTAGATTTGCCCAAGCTTAGCAAATTTACATCTTGGAAATAGGAGTGACAACAAACAGATAATATTTCTGTTTCATTTTATTGTTCTTTGTCCAATACACCTCTCTGTTTTCTTTGTTTCTTCTCTGAGTGAAAAAGTGTTGTTAAATTGCTCAAGGTAATTATATGAACATTTTTCTTTGTCTTATGATATATTTTATGACTGGCTCTTTAGTTTTGAAATAGGAAATGACAAAATTAAATTGGTCACTTATGTGCTCCTTCAATGTGCTTACCCATTACCTTGTATACCCATTACCTTGTAGCAAACCTTCCAAGCGCCTCACAACAAACTTGAGCATGGGCAGTTTTGATTAAACAGTATTGGACGTTGTGACCTAGTGCATTAGAACTTTTGGTTCATACATTGCAGGCAAATAGATATTGGAATTGTCCTGACATAAACAGAATCGTTTGACAAGGGAAGTAGTCTCAGAATCATTTGACAAGGGAAGTAGTCTCATAAGAAAAGAAAATTCAAATTTTGTTCTTTTCGCAAATAGAAATAAAATTTTTGATGTAATGAATTTATGAGAAGGTCTTTTTTTAAACAATGATTGATATATGCCAAAAGAAAATTCAAACTTTTCCCTAAAGGTGTTTCTGCCTTAAATCAATGAACTCAAATATCAATTGTGTGTCATTTTAAAGATTTTTTAAAGCTCTTTCTGGTTAAAGAATGTGATTGAAAATTACTTAATTTGCCATGTTGATAATATAAGAAAGCCTTGTCCAGTTATATGCAGAAGGTAGCCTATACTTATACCCCATATGTTAGCTTAGTCATCGCAGCTTTTTAAGCATAGTAATAGTTCTTTTAGTGGCCTGAGATATTTCCTTAAAATAGAAAATATATCGATTCCTTTTCTTATAAATACACTCTTCGGTACTTGCTGTCAGTGTTGTCTTAAGTGAAGTTAAGAATCAAAGTAAAATCTGTTTCAACCTACTAATGCTACTGGTAGTTAAGCATATGATGTGTACAATGATATAATTAATACTCATGGAATATATTCACATTGTTTCCCTCCTTGGTACTTAACCGTGTATAATATTGAATGTATATGACTTCCCCTTTCCTATATGGCCATGGCTAGCTGGACTTGGAATGCTGCCAGTTTTTATAAGGCATCCTTCAGTCATGCAAATGCACTACTAGTGCTCTAAGATCATGCCCTGTGGGAGATTGAAATATTGTGTTGTTAGACAGACCTTGCTCGTAGGTGTACTACAAGGAATGAATATTTTTACAAAGGCTGTTTTTTTCACCTATACATACTTACTCTCTCATTAATTTACCAGTCAAATTCACGCCCCCAAAGGTTATGCACTGAATCAAATCTTTTAAATGCATTTCTTACCAAGCCTGTCAGTCATGTAATAAATCCCTGCATGCTTAACAAGGAATGTGCCGCTTAACAGGTGAGGGGTGGAGCCAAAGCCCAGTCACTCAAAACTGACCAAACACAACAAGTCAAGGAGGTCTCCTAATTCACTGTCATCACATCGGTGAGATGCGCATCATTGATTTAATTGACTCAGTCTTTTCGTAACTTAGAACTCACGTCAGTGTAACTTCATTGTAAACTCATTGTTTTCCCTGTCTCCTTATCACTACGTGAGATGCCTTGCTGTCTGGTGGGGAGAGCCATGTCTTTTGTTAACAGCCTACTCAGCTGGACTGATCAATGTTTGTCCATGTGGACAGAAAGGCACCTTTTTGTATGTCAGGTGTGGCGGGTACTGCATGTCTTTTTTTAGCGCCCTTGTCAGATGGATAGTGATCATTTTGCTTTGTCCACATGAACAGAATGACACCTTTGTATCAGGAACATGTGCATTTCTATCTATCAACACCTATTGAAAGCCGAGATGTATTGTTTAATCATGAAAACATGAATTGTAATCAGATATGTGCATTAAGTGGGAGGTTCATGAGCAAATAAAATCAGTTTCGTCAAATAAGGAAGTGAAGTTTTTGCTCAAAATCTTGTAGACAGATGTGTTATGGGGCCAATTTATGTAGAAGAAATTCTGGTGTCTGGAAAAATCGTGCCGCTAGGCAGGCCGTGTTCTAAGAAGGCATGTTGTTAAATGGCTAGGACTGTAATGACTTTTGGTTGCAGCCACTTGGAGTATTGTTTTGTATGTATGTCTATGTGTGTGTGTGTGTGTATTTGTGTGTTTACAGGAGATGGGAATGGGGACACTCTAAGCCTTGAATATTTGTTATGTTGTATTGCTTAATTTCATCTGATTACAATTTGATAAAGTTGTAAAGTTTCACTAAGGAATTGGATCTATAAAGTATTTCTTCTAGGGTAGCAAATGATGTACCACATCAGTACAGAAAAAGCTCCACCAGGATTCTTTCAATTGAAATAAAGGGGATCAACTAGATCTAGATCTTTAATGATCACTATGGTTTTATTTCTGTCATATAAAAACCAAGCAAACTCCTGTTCTCCCTTTTTATACTTGAAAGGTCTAGATTTGCGAGAATGATGATTGTTGCTCCATCCAACATACCTCCAAAACAATGTCCTTGTAAAGTCTGTGTTCTTCCAACCTTACAGTAGGTGGCATTACAAGTCCAGCTAGACAGTTTGTTCCCATATATTGTTGTCTCCCTATTCCTTTACTGGTATTCCTTTGATGTTTAATGTTGTCAAGAATCAAAGATTGTTCTCATGTCTTCTAACAATATCAATAGCAATCCTACTTCTGTGATCAACCCTGAATCGATGTATTAAGCATTACTTGTATAGAAGCAATTTTTTCCCCATGCTTGTTCCTTCTCCTGAAAGTACTTTCTCACATAAAGCAATCTTGTTATATTATTGTAGGATGATTTGCTCCTCACGTATAATGCTCTGCTTGTCTATTCCTCTATTACAGTGAGATGTCATTAAATAATTCTACCAAATGTTTGCATATAGAGGCTTTATTCATAGTGTTCATTCTGTTGTTTTGATGTCAAAATGTAATCTCGTCTTCCTGTCTCAAGAGGTCATATTTATGACATATCTGGTCTGCAATCTTTTCAGTCCCAATTACTCCAGCTTTGTGCAGTTTATTTGCTGTTTTGTATTTAATTTTAATTATCTTCTCTTCTCGTCAACACTAGTTTCCCACCCCAGAGTAAATATCTACCCACAGCTGCCCTTCAATACCTTGCTTTGACCCCAGTTTCAAATTTCAATTTTCTCATTCCAAATTCTTTCTCTCACCATCTTTGCTATCTCTCTCTTATCACTTCATTTTATCATTGGGAACGACACTATCTATATTTTGTACGAGTTTGACCACAAAGTGATGTTATCCAGCCTTCCAGCTTTTAGAAAAAGCATGGAAGTCCCTTGTACATTTCATCTGACTTTGTGGGTACAGTATACATTTGTCACATTTCTCTGAATACCTCATCATGAATCTTAGTGGTCATATGTGGTCAAATGTATCATGTTTTGTACAATTAATGAAAAACTTTGTCTGGAAAAAGAAGTAATATATTTGACATTTAAAAAATTACACTTATCTCATTTGTGGTCAAATTGGAGTATTTAATTTCTCCCCCATTTCTATTGTGTTAGGTTTCAATGTCTGCTTGTATGCTACTCTCGAGTTCCCATGCTGTTGTATTTTCCACCCACATACCCCCAATGTCACTCTGTCCCTTCACACCTCTCTACCCTTGTTATGTGTGGAAAAAAATTTGTTGTAAATTGTGCACTTACACCTAAGGCAATAATGAGGACTGAAATATTTATGTTTAAATGAGAGCTATTTATGAGTCATCAACTCTTTGGAATAAAAATTATGTTTTCAATTACCTGATAACTTCACTTGCTTATATACTTCTCCTTCTCTTAAACTCAACCTGGGATTTATCTGTTTTTAATGGAGCATACCAATGACTTTAAAATGAAAAAACACCATGGAAACAAAACCTTAAACTTCTTCCCCAGAAAAATGATAGTAAACAGTAATTGTTGGGTTTTTTTGTTTTGGTTTTCTTTTTTTGCTTAAATTGTTTTTTTATAAGGTTAATGTCTTCAGTGAATTGACAACACATTTCAAATTTAACAAATGTATTTTTTAATCGAACTTTCAAGAGTCATTGTTTAATGGGGCTTTAGATAAATAAGAGGGTACTTACGTACACCTGTCGAAAACCTCTTTATTTTGCAATATGTCGTATGGTGGATGTAAATATGTCAATCCCATAGAATCATTGTATCTATGGCACAGTCATGGCCAGATGCCTGATTGACAGGGATTTATTTAATAACAAGGCAGCAAGATTTATATTTGGTGTGGGAAGTATGCCTGTTGAGCTTTTTCCCCCTTGCCTTATATGACCTTTCCAGCCCGTTCCAACCTAAGATTTAAGCAGTTATTCCCATAGATTTGCCTGGTAGTTTTTAATTAATGCTCTGTCTTTTTGTAGCATTGTGTTCATGTCAGTAATTTAGGATTCTGGGATTTTAATGCTTAGAGAATTTGATAAGTAGATTCTCAGCTGGTTATTCCTGCCTTCACTTAAATGAAGGATTCTGTTCACTTATTTTTAAGCCTTGCAACTGTGGCTTGTAGCCTCTTGCTGGAAAGAAGGAAAAGGAAATATCCCCAAAGTACTAAGAGGCAGTCTACAATCTGTGCCTCTTGAGTAAAATTTAAAAAATACGAAAGATGAAAGTAGTGGCCTCTTATGATGCTTTTCTCACTACATGTTCAATGTATTAAGATAGATCCCTTTTCATTCTCCAATTTTTGTATTTCGTCTCAAATGCTTCTTAAGTGCATGTACTTCCCGTATCTCACAGGTCCTGTTTAGTTGTTGTGTCGGATACATTTCATAACATCAGGTCCTAGTAAATAAATTTGACAAAGAAAAAAGCCGAAAAGTAAAAGAAAAGAAATCAAACCGTTTTAAGTTTATCCTTGATTTGAGAAATTCTTATTTTCAATTAGCCCTGCACCATTCAATGCCTAGTTTACATTGCTAGCTGTAGACTCTTGAAAATAAAAAAAATGATATGTTTCCTCTGTTGGCCAAACTATTTTGTAGAAAGATAATGTGAAGAAAGGCTAGGAAAAACACAATGAAATGTATCAAAGTCTGTGAAAAACATTAGTTTTGTATTCAGTAATTCATGGAAAGGAAGCAGTCTTAAATACTTTCTATCAGAGACCTTCTTGTATGAATAGGATGTTGTATTCAATGCAGTAAATTGTAACTTGTAGAGTCACAATTATAGTTAATACATCAAGATAATTCAGGGAATCACTGTTGCATATTCTTGATATATTAAGAAAAAAAAGCTTTCCAAAACTGTATGAATTATTTATTGTTGATACTTGACCAAATTTTCAGAACAAGAGCAAAACATTAATTTAGTCTGTGAGTTTTAACATCTAGACATGACAAGCCTTATATGCCTCATACATAAACGAAAAAACAAAACAAAAAACACACTTCGTTTCACACCTTAAGTCTCCTCCGGCCATTTATTACCTTGTATGTAAAGATATTCTGGCAAATGAAATGAATGGGGTATTTGACATTTTTCACCTTCACAATTGTATATCCAATTTGTAATCATAATACTCCCCTCTACCTCTTATAATGCCTTCCATTAGATAATTCCTTGCTTTTCCAGTTGTTACTCAATCAATGGTGCATTCATCTTTTACTTAAACTATAGTAAGACTGTTACTTTGATGATTTCCCAAAAATTAATGATAAGAACTTACATGCAGCCTATATTTAATTTGGTTATGAGACATTTTGCTGTGGTGTCATGCATCTTTCATCCAATATTTATATTTTTTAGATTACCTTTGGGTGATATATGTTTTCTTGAGAGATAAAACAGTGAATGCCAGACAAGTCCCTTCTGGATAAGTCGTTTTTAACTGTGGTAAATTCATTTTTTCAGTCCCATCACTATGCAGGTTATAAAAGCTAAAAGGAAAATCTATTTCTATGTCATATTTCAAAAACAAAAATTCCTCCTCCAAAAACAGATAACTGTGCTGAACTTTTAGTGGAATCATAAGCTTTCCACCCAGGCATATTTCCTTATCACTCTTCATTGTATAATGCCCGAGTACCAAAAGTAATAGTACAAGATCTGCCCTAGTATAGATTTTGCCTCTTGTGCATTTAGACAATCATGAGAGGCCTAAGCCTATGCCTGGCATAAAATGAAAAAAAACCCTCAACAGTTCAACTTATTGGATAGTGGCACTTATTTAAGCCGGGACGTAGTAGGGAAAGGCAGGATTACTCTGGAAGTATTGGTTATAAACAGTAGTAGAAGTAATATTGATAGGAATGGGGAGAGAGCCATATCATTATTATCTTGCGCCAGGATGGTCAATGACAAGAAAACAAATTAAAGATGGTTTTTTTTCCTCATAAGAAAGCTGACAGTGTCTTCTAAACTGTATGTTTCAGTTGTTTGATTAGTTTCTTTGTTGTGAAATAATGCAATAACTAGGCTCTGAAAGGTCTTTTAGGCAATTTTGCCAAGGCCATCTACCAATTTCTATGAATTTATGTGTACATTACAGCAATAATTGATTCTTTTTCTTCCTTTAATCATATAATTTTAGGCCAAATAGTGAGTCATTTTAAATAAGAATTTTTAAACCTCTTTTGTTGACAACTTTAGCTATATTTCTTTGGTATTAATAGCAAATTATAATTGCTTGAATTTAATTTAGTTTATAAGGCTTTTTCAGTTCCACATCTTTTGGTGCAAAAGACTTGATGACCTCGTCTCATCAGTAGCAGAAATGCACTCAAAGTAGTCGAAAATTGCATATATTATGCAGGTTGCAATACTAAAGAACTCTTGAAAATTGGAGATGGAAATTGAGTAGGCTGGAAAGCCGCTGTCTGAAAAAAAGTTATTATCTGAGTTCTCTTCCTTCTTTCCTGCTTTTCATCATTAGAATTAGTTGCCATAGACAATTTCACAGGGGACTTTGTCTCCATTATAAAAAAATTGTTTTCCTCAAAGCCATCAACAATATTATTATTCTGTGCACTTCTTTTGCTTGCTCTCTAGTCATATAGGTGCATGATAATGCTATTCAAAGCATGAGAAGAGTGTAAAACCTTTACAGTTGAATGTATGTAGGCCTCACATTTGTTAGTATGCAATTCAGTATCAGGCTACAAACACTGAATGAAATATTTTTAGCAATGCATTCTAGGAAATTTGCTTTTCCTCAAGATACTGTACTCAATGAAGCTGTTTGAGTACATGAGACAAGTGAAAATGTAGATGAAGCCAAAGCATTTTGATCTTTCTAGACATTTCTGTCTAACAAGATTAAAGGCTTATGTTGAACACAGAATAATGAGAAACTTCCATTTTTTTTCTTTTAAGGGTGGATAATATAAAGAAGTTATGTATCATATTGTATCTTGTAGGGGTTATTTTTAGGTTGGTGTCTCAGCATTTTTTTTTTTTAATAAAAAAAAAAAAAATGAACTTAACAATTGTTTGGTTTAACTCAATGATTAACTGCTAGGATTTGTCTTTTCTTCCCTTCCTCTTCTTCAATATATTTAATATATGTTTGAAACAATATATCCATGTGATCATTGTTGTTACTGTTACCTCCAAATGACTCTCTATAATATTCAAATGACTATTAATATTTGTGATGAATGAAATGGATATCCTTTTTTTTTTGTAATTTATTGATTTTATAATAACTGTTGCAAGGATTGATTTTGATTTTACTCTTAATATATTGTATATTGAGTGCTTTTGGGCTTGCCCTTTGGCTAGTATATCATTTAAAATGTTACTAACAAAAACTTGATTTTCTTTTATTTGTTGACAAACACCTTTGAAATATTCATTTTTATTATTAACGAATAATTTGACAACTTTGTTATTTCACTTAAGTACTGAACAGATGTGATTGCGCTTTATGGCTCTGAAATATGATATTCAACTCTTGCATTTCCTTACAAAGCTCAGATTTCTTTCAATGATTTTCTCCAGAGTCTAAAATACCAACTAGATATGCAGTACAGATTATACCCAAACACCTGTCATCTCAGAGGATGATTGCTTGATATCATGACAAAGAGTGTATTTTTTGTTGTTGTTGTATGTTGTTAATGTTAAACTGTTTTATATTTAGACTTCCTTAACCTTTTT
>JAOWAY010074329.1:0-11426 GCA_028565895.1 Goniobranchus geometricus
TGACATAATACAGCTAGTTTGAATTCAATCCTAGCCTTTACAGGAAGCCAATGAAGATGTAAAAGAAGTGGTGTTGCGTGTTCCCTTTTGGGTTTTTTGGGGGATCATTCTGGCAGCATTATTTTGAAATCTCTGAAGCTTGTGAACAATTTTCGAGGGTAACTTTGCAAATAGTGAATTTCAATAATCAAGTCTCATATATCAAGTCTCAAGTCTCAAGTACATTTCATCATCAGTTATTTTTGAAGTTGTAAAACGAATACTATTTATCAACTACTTTCCGTAATATATATATATATTTTCTATTTAAATTAACCTCTGAAGCAACTCTTAAGTCTATATTGTAAGGATAACTATACAAAAATTTATTTTTTTTCATGATTACTTGAAACCGTTTAGGTTTATTTCAGTTTTTAATTGTCGTATATATTCCTTCTGTTAATTTTTTTTTATTCATGATCCCCTAGTAACATTACGCTAATAATAAATGTTGAACCCTTTCGTGGATTGGTTAAAAGTTTTACATTATCTTCAAACTTTGTTTTATACTCTACTACGAATGCACCACTTCCTGCTTTACTTGATCAAATGTAATATCTATCTTCATATTTTTCAATTACTGTTGAATTAACAAATGGTTTAGCTATTGCTACTAGAATTCGAAGCATTTTTCCTTTGTTATCAATTCTATGAACGTCTTCAGAATTACCATCGCAACTTAAAGAATTATTTTCTATTTCTCAATTTATTTCCCAATCACGTTTAGTTTTTAAGAATTTTCTTTTAATATTATGAACATAAATATTCACGGGAATTTGTTTGGGAATTTTAATTATCTAAAATAATTCTGTTTCGTCGGTTAAAGTTATTTCTTGACGTGTATACATTCCATAAATGTAAACTTAAATCCATATATAGAATCTGTGTTTCCTTTGTTATTAAATCCTTAAACATTTTCTAAATCATCTCAATTATATTGGTGACTATGGTAAGGTTCTATTTCTTTATTATCTTCTCGTTCTTCTTCATCTTCTAAATTATAAACACATTTCTTTGTAAGAAAAATTTCCATCATATAAATCATAACCATCATTTAATTTCTTCAGAGCATATAATTATAAATGACGACAAACAACTGTGTTTAATTTCTAAACTTCTTTATCTTTTGCTTCTTTACTGCGTCGATCAAATCATAATTTCATAAAGGTTTATTAGGAAGATTATATCTTGAAGTAATATATTACTATTCATATTTGATATTATGCAAATGGAAGAAACAAAAAAAAAATCTTAATAGTATTTTATTTCAAATATCCTTTTTCCTATATTCTAAATCTGCTATTTAAAAATGGAAGAAATATATTGTCTACGTTGCAAATCAAAAACTAATACAATAGATACACAGTTTTATAATAAAAACAATAGGAATATGATAAAAGGAATATGTGTTGTATGCGGATCTAAGAAATATAGATTTGTTAGTAAAAAGCAAACAAAAAAAAAAACAAAAAAAAGAAGGGTAAAGATTAGCTTATAAAATCATAGATAAAATGCTGGAAATTCATTTACCAAAACACCAATTTACTACAGGTCCTTTTACTAAATCGAACGTAGACTTGGTAAAAAAGATCAATCTTTATCTCATTCAAAACTGTATAATCAAATTAATCAAATAGCAATTCAACATGATTTATGTTATAGAGATACCCCAAATGTTAAAGAGTTTAAAACAAGTTAAACCGAGAAACATAAGGGAACATATAGATAAAAAGTTTGTTCAATCTGTTACTCGTTTAAAAAAGATAAGAGGCCTAGGCAATAAATGAGTAGCTAAAAAAAAAACTTAACAAAACTAGCAGACGAATTACATAAACCAATAAGGAAAAAGCTTAAAACGAGGAAAGTTATGGTTTGTGGAATAGATCAAATATGGGCAACTGATCTTATTGACATGATTAAATATAGTAAACAAAATAAACATTTTAAATATCTTCTAGTTGTAAAAGATGTTTTTAGTAAAATCGCTTGAGTAAAACCATTAAAAACTAAAACAGGATGAGAAGTAAAAAAGCATTCAAACAAATCGTTAAAGAAAGAAAACCAGAAAAAATATGGAGTGATAAAGGATTTGAATATGACAATAAGAAATTAAAACTTTTTATACAAAAAGAAAACATAGAAATGTGTCATAATGAGAATGAAGAAAAATCATCTATTGCAGAAAGATTAAATAAACTTTAAGAGAAAGAATGTCAAAATGTTTTACTGCTTAAAACACAATTAAATATTATAATGCTTTAGATCGAGGAGTAAATGAATATAATAATACTTTTTATAACACAATTAAAACAATAGCCGTAGAGGCAAGTAAAAAAGAAAATAAAGTAGAGATATGTAAACCAGTTTTTTTTTAAAATTATATATATATATATGAAAAGAAACCAAAATTCAAAATTGGTGATAAAGTTTAAAAAAAGGTTAGCCCCGTACCCATGACTGGGTATGGGGGAATTAATGGTAGAGACCTAATTACACTAGGCATACAGCATAATATGGTAGTTTGCCATCGCCACCTTTACTTCCGCCAAGTCTAGAAAGACTTAGCTACCCCTTTACACTGGTGCGTGAAAGGGGGCCCCGAAAAATACCCCCTGCCCGGCGCTGGGTTTGAACTGGGGCCACCTTGCATGGCAGTCAACTGCTCTACCGAGCTACTGGGCCACGGGTGATAAAGTGAGAATCACAAAATATAGAGTTGAATTTAAAAAAGGATATGAAGAGAAGTGGACAAGAGTATTGTTTGTTATAGATAAAGTTTTAAAAACTTATCCTATTACTTATCATATTAAAGATTGGAAAGGAGATGATATCTTAAGTTCTTTTTATGAAAATGAATTACAAAAAAAAAAAAAATCATCTTTTAAAATGGATATGAATGATTTAATTAAATATCTTAAATGATTGTGTATCTAGAAAAAATAAAATGAAATATTCTATAAACATGATGAACGTTATAGATTAAACCCACATAATTTTTTATTTATCATTAACAAGAGATAACTAGAAAATCAATTAAACATAAAATACCTGTAGATCAACTAAGGGAAAACTAAATCTAAAAAAATAAAGCAAAAGAAGTACCAGATATAGAGAATTTAGAACTAGATGATGCAGACAATGAAGTAGGTGTTTTTGATATGTGTAAAGAGATACTCTATGAAAAAAAGCGCACAAATAAAACAAATAAAGAATATTATTTTCTATGCAGGTACATATTTAATGCGTTTTAAAGATCTACATAAAGATGACTATCTAAAAGAACAGTTTCAGATGAAAATATCAACACTTAACAAATATATAAATGTTTATTTTATATGATATGACTATGATGGATTATAAGTATGTGATTCAAACTATACCGATATTGTTAATAATTATGCTGATATATATACTGTATATATTTGAAAAAAAATCTCCCGTGAGAAATATCACCTTTATTTTTCATAATTTAATAGTAAATCTTGAAAATGGAGCACAGAAAACAGTGCACTAAATGTAAAGAAATAAAATCATTCGATGAATTTAATAATCACAAACGCAATCTTGACAGGAAACAGTATTATTGCAAAAGTTGTTGTAGTGCAGCCGAAAAAGAATACAATCTTGTCAACAAATAAACTATATGTCAAAAATGGTCTTAACTATAGAATCGAATATTCCGCTCCCATGTATATAATAATAACCACTAGCACTCCCGTTATTTGGTTTTGGTTTTTTCAAAATAGTAAATTTTTTAATAGAATTTTTTTTTTGTTAATATTTCTTAACTTTATTTATTATTAATTTCTTTTCATATAAAGTTTTAGATATTTGTTTCAATTCTTCTATTACACCAGTATTTCTGCTTCTTTACTTTTAAATAATAAATCTAATCTCTCAACTAATTTGTTAGGATCGTTAGGAAAAAAGACTACACCATCTTCAGTGATTGCTTTGGGGTATATTTCCTTCGAAAACCTGCTTAATATTTAAGTCAACTTCTTATCTCCACTTCCTTTTAATTTTCCAGTGTTTTGATTTTTGAGTACTCCTGTTTATGTCATTCTTTCACTTATGTAAAATCATCAGGTTCTTTCTCCATTAATAAATTCTATAATCCTCTGATTCCTTTATATGGTTTATTATTGATGTAAATATCATCGTCAACAATTTCAACTTCTTTATCTTCAATATAATTTTGTTTCTTAGCAATACCAAAACTCTTATGTACAACATCATCTGGTCTTCCTGAATGTTTTATAGCCAAAGAGCCAAAATGCCATGTATCTACATCTCTTTTATTCTCAATAGCTAACAATCTATTTTCATGAAAATCAGTTTGTTCTTTTAATAATTTAGTTTGTTCTGTTCGGGCATCTATCGAAGGTTTTATTAATTTGTGTCTTTCCTCTGAAGTATACTCTTCACCTAAACGTTCTGAAAGAAATCTTTCTCTTAGTTCATTTTTCTAAATTTGAGATTTTTTACTTTTTTTTTTTTACTAATTATAGTTTCTCCTTCCAATTATCATCAGTCATCTTTATATAACTGTAATTTTTTAAATATAAAAGATTACTATTGAGTATCAATAAATTTTTCCAGTGATTCGTTCAAATTAAGTACATCTTCATATTCTATGTAATTATTTTTTTTTTTTAGATCTTATAGCTTCCTTATGTCTGTGAATTTTTGTGTGTTCATCTAGATTTAGTTTAAACTCGTTATGGTCAATTCCATTATTTTGTAATGATTTATTCAAGAGATCTTCAACAGTAGACTTATGTATTCCTGCTAACTTATAAATATCTCTGTGCTCTTTATCTTTAACTTTCATTTCTTTATTGAGTTTATTCCCAATAATTCTTAGCCCATCACATACGATAGACACCAGATAAAGTTGAACAATAATTGGTAACGTTGAAACACTAGCAAAAGCAGCTAATCCAGAATTAGCATTTAATCCATAATTTGTATATGTAAAACTTGTATTGCTTTTGAATATTTTTTCACTTAATGATTTACGTTCATCAGGCGTTTTTTGTAAATTATCTTTAATTTATTTTATGTGTTTTATTCTAAGTTTAGTTGTATTAATATCTACATATTCATTTTCAATGGAAGAAGCAGTAGATTCGTTAAGACTTTATAATCTTGGCATGGCATAAAATTCCAGCACTGAACTGGACCTCTTAGTTTAGCCGCCTGCCGGCCATTCATCAGACATGCCCACAGGTCATGCAGCGTACAACTCCCGATACCTGCATTCCCTGGGGACCAATATTCCGAACCGGCCGCCTGCTCATGAAAATAAACGGAATCAGTCCATTTATTCTCCTTTTTTCTGTAATCCTGTCTTTCAACCGTCTTGTTTCTTTAATGCAATCAAACAATCCACATTTCCTCTTGTGCCCTGTGCAATTTGTTTCGGTCTCGTGCTTGTGCTTTTTGAAATATGATTGATAGAAAAGTGTATGTATTTTCTTTCGAATTTCATTGCTGTTCTCTCATTAGTAGCTAATTATACAAGTCTCAGACCATTTATTCTGATCAAATTCAGTTTAATCTATTACTTCGAATCTCATAATGAAGTTGTATGAAAAGCGTTTGTGGGCAGTTACGGCTGTGAAGTAATAAGAAATAGATCTAAGCCATTCCATTTTCACTTTAATTTTAGGCCATGGAAGTGCATAATTCGTCAGAAGGAAGTATATATATAGACTTTCTTTTGAGACAAACATTCACTTGATCTAAAAATTGCATCACAGCCAGAAATATATCTCACACCACTAGGACAGGCATCAAAAGATTATGGGGATAACTGAAAAAGAGGCTTGGAGCTCCGAGAAGAGGCTGATTTTTTCAAGAGCTGCCTCGTTTTCTGTGAAACACAAGAAGACATTGCAGATTGCAAAAAAAAATATACTCAACTTGGAGAAGACACAGAGGACAGAATTTCTGATTTACCACACACACAACTTAGACCTAGGTCAGGCCCGTTGGATCCTATTCTAACACACCAACACGTTGCCCCTCAAGCTTATCATTCCAGATCATTTGTTGGGAACCACTGCCATAATACACACAAGAAAAGGTTTTCAAACATCTTACTCAAACAATTGCACAGAAGAACCTTTTATAATAAATGAGGCACACAGAATAGAACTTGTCTTTAACACACTCAATCAAGCATTCAGTCAAATTCACAACACAATCTCTCACACAAAATGCATCGCAGAAGACAATTCCTAACCTGAAACAAGACATAGCTTTTTACATGCATTTCTACAGACAAAACTTTCTTAAGACAATCCCCAAACAGCACATATTAGAACAACCTATTTCACATGTAGAGATATATCACTTCGGGCTTGGGTTAATGGGCGAACAAGGCACCGAGGCATGTCATCAAATAATAGCAGCAATGGAGAGGACAGCATGTGGAATTCAACATGAGGCGGAGAAAATAAAATTCATTTTTATCAGTCAGATTTCATACACAAGTCCTGCTCTTTTCAAGTCAATAAAGGAAAACATTAGTGTTGTTTATTTATGTATTTATATACATAGTTTAAGGGAAAGACTTTAAGATGTTGTTTTTGTTATAATATGGCGGAAAAGGACGTTTTGGGAAAAATAAATGTGTGCAATTTTGCTCCCACAGCTGCCCACAAAAGCTAAATTTGTGAGTTGGCTATGTGTCTTGTCTAAAGTCTAATGTTTCATGTTGTGTTAGTTATATTCAGTGGTCTGGGGTTCAAGCTTTTCAGCCTTTAAATCAAGCGATTAGCACTCGGTGAACCCTCTCACAGTGTCAAGTTCAAAGCTTTATAAAGAGAATACAATTAGTCCCATGGCATTCATTATTTCTCAGGCCTCCAAACATCGGGGGTTTATCAGTTTTCCCCAGTCAACGAAATTGGCTTTAAATTCGTAGGAGAATGCATGATCTAAAGTAGCCTCATCACGCCCTGAACAGTTATGCTCACGAAGTTACAGGTTTGACCGGCCGGTAACCTCGGTCACGTTGACCCAGCGAAGGCTCTGAGCAACTAAGAGGGCTGCACTTAGTTGGCGTGTAGCCTATCATTCTACTTTTTTCTTATGGGTGCTGAGAAAACTCAGGAGAGTGAATGGAGCCCTAAAACACCTGATGATCCAAAGGAACATTCATATTTTTTGCTCTCTTTCAATACCACTACATTTTGATCCTACATCTAAGATGTTCATTGTTTTTATGTATTTTCTACATTTTCTCAGTCAGGGGATTCCAATTACAGTTACCGCCTTGTGGGTGTTGTAAATCACCACGGAGAATCCTTGTTTGCAGGTAGGATATTTCAATATCACTTAATAACAAACGGTAAAATTAAGGTTTTCTATCTGCACCAATCCCTGTTTGTAACTAATATACCAGAGGTACAAGTCTTGATGTGAAGGAACTTCAAAATGTCTTCAGGAAAATGAAAATTTTGGCTTTTACCTTAAGATAAAAAAGTTGACGAAGTACAGTTAGCAGTAATCTATCCAAGATCACACACTGAGTCAATCTCACAGCCTTCTTTCAACTATCTTGACTCTGCATGAGGCAATCACAGGTTACGGTAAATTTTAAGCCAAAGTTTAATGTGTACGCCTTAACATATTTGAAAGAAAAGACACAAAAGAAAAAATTACAACCAATGACAATGACAATTTCTTCGTTGCTTTAATCAATATGCCTGCCTCACAGTACTAATCTATGATAGCCTCTGTAGGCATACATCACTTGCCATAGAATGCCACAAACTCTGTGTTACCCCAGTTCAGGCTTCAATCCACCAGCTCCATTGCAGTAAAACTCTGATAAAATGGCATTCAAAGGATTTTTTGTTTATTGTAAAAAATGCTGTTACTAGAGGAGCAGCTAAAAACAAACATAAATTTTCTTAGGTTCTTTCCCATGACTGCAAAACCAATAAGGGTGACGTCACCCATCGCAGAATTTGGTAGCAGAAAAATCTGAAAAGGGAATTTTTGAGAAGCTGGCACCAGCCAGAATGGAGCCGGAACCTTTTGGCTCTAATGGCATGATTCTTGCAAGAAGACCCCATTATACTCTCCAGCAGATTCAAAGTACCCTGGCATTGGAAAGTACAACACTTTGCTTCCCTCTTTCTGTTTCAGGCCACTACACATCTTTCAGCTTCAACCTTCACAAACAGAAATGGTTTTACCTGGATGACAAGCACACAAAAGAGACAAGTGAAATGACAGTTCGAAGGGACAGCATGTGCAATGGCTATGTTTTCTTTTACATGGACAAGTGGGTAGCATTTGTTTCATTTATTGTTTGTCTTTTGTGTTTTTTGTGTTTTTGTCAATTTTTGTCTCAATCGTCACAGAGGAGTTCTGTCTCCCTTACTTGATATTCCTGTTTTAAAGGAAACTGAAAATACTGATTCTGAAAGCAAAACAACCTCTAATTTATAAAGTTTGCACCAATGGGATAGATTTTTTTCAAAAAAGAAAAAAAAAAAGAAAAAAAAAAAAAGCACTTTCATCAATGGGACCCAAGACACTGGGGGATTTTCCACATTTCACTGAAAAAATTAAATGGGCTGTATCAAAATTCATTGTAGGTAATCACCGTACTGTAGTTATTCTGTGTGTAAAATTTCAAGTTTTCGTTCAATGGATAGAATATAGAGAAACATGTATAGTATATTGTCAGAAAGAGTCTTGGTCTCCTACATCAGAAAATACTATTACTAGCCTTAAATGCAGGGTGGTGAATTAAGAGGCAAGAACCTGGAATCAATATCTTTGGAATGAACTTTTTTGCATTTCTTTCCAGGGATCTTTTTGACCTGTATTGCAGTATGAAAGATGTGTCAGCAGCAAAATCCTCACCACCATGAGGATCAAACATTGATGAAGAGATGCGACAACAAATTTGACTTCCGAACTCAAGAGCCTTATAACCCTTTTCCAGTGACCAGCATTACTATTTGTAATTTTACAGAAATATTTATGGGGGTTTGTTGCTTAGGTGCTTTTTTTCAAAAAGAAAATATTTATAAATCTTTTCCATGCAATGATCTATTGAACTTTGCAATATCAGTGACTTTTGACGTGACTCTCAATGGAAAGACACCATTAATGTGGATGAGGTAACAGAGCTGTCATTGGGGACAAATAGCACATCATATTTTATCAAGGTGGCCTGTCTAGAACCAGTGCCATAATGTAGCAGCCAAAAAGATATTTAATATATAGGGTAATTGTCATCTCCATATCTGTGTAGTGTTGTGAGTGAACTAATCCTTCATAGATTGTCTGTGCCTAATTTTTAAAAAAAAATTATTATCCAGTAATGACATGTCAGGAGACCCCCCTTTTCCCCCGACTCATCGTTAGCTCCCAAAGCTTATACCTGAACAGAAAGGTCTTGTCTGGACCTCTCTATTTGGATTTGAAGAAATACATTAACTGAACAGTATTATATCAAATTGAGACATAAGTGTTAGTTCAACTGTGTCATGTCATATCACGTTTAAGCCTTAAAATGGATAATTGTTGAATGTCATCTAAGCCTCTTGCAAATATGATACCAAAGAAAACACGATTGTTCCCATTGAGGGCTCCTATTTCATGCATTTGTTTTATGTAATCTTCACCCCTTGCATTTACACAACCATTCATTGAACCAGAAATAAGAGTGTGGCCTCTATGGCACGTAATAATTGTATTTTTCTATGGCCCTAGGCTTGCATCACCATCTTTTTTGCTCTCTACATATCCACATGAATGAGAATCTTCATAAATGGTTTATCTCACGAGAGGACAAGTGTATAATAAAGTTTTTTAAACATGAGAAATTTGAGTGGCAGAGAAAAAAACCCAACTAATGCTGGAAGGAAAAACACTCCTCATAATTATTGAATTTCTGTGCCTCTATGACTCCATGATATTTCAGTGTTGATAAAGTTTTCATTAAATCGCAAAATAATAATTAAAAAACAAAAAACAAAAACAAACCCAACACAAAATGACTGATTGAATTAAATGGCCTGAATCCCAAAGCAATCATAAATGGGTAAAAATGTTAATTTTTCAGTTCTTACTTTCAACCTCCTCTACTAGCCTGCATATCAATCAAGTTCTAGATCTTCACATTTGACCTTGGTACAATACAGTGCCTCATACACATGTTCTTCTTGTGCCACTGATACCATCATCCTACCTCTACTTTCTTCACTATTGATCTCCCCTTGTTTTTTTTCTGTTTGAATTTGTGTTTTTATTTATGGGCATTTTTATATGAGCAACATCATATCCACTTCACAAAGCAAGTGTATATAAGTGGATTAAACTGTATGACTAAGATTTGATTTTTGTTATTACTATTATTTTAGTTTTATTATTGTCATCACAATCAGTTTTACTATAATTTATGTTGCTATTGTACCACAAAACTGCTGTCCTCCTCTAAATTGATTGTCTTTAGTTCTGATTTTATAATGCATACTTAAAAAATAATATTATAATATATTAATTTTCATGTTATTATACATCTATTTATTCCTGCATATGTGTGATAAGACTGAGTAAAAACATCACGTCTTTTATCAAGTACAATTTCAATATTGTTTCATTTTAACTTGTAAGATTCAAAATATAATGTAGTGCTAGGTAACTTTTTTGTTTGTATTTTGTATTTTTAGTCTGCATTCAATGAACAAGAAGTGGAAATATTTATATATGAGAAGAGCATTTTCTTGAGTGTGAAATGCTTTATTAACCCATTTTGAATTTATTGTAAAGTTTTAATGTATCTTAATGTCGATAGAAAAAAAATTCCTGTAAAATTCAAATCAAAATAAAATTTATTCATTCTTTGAAGTTGTGTACATTTTTGTATTTCATTTACATTGCTAATGAATCAGGAGGGTAAGATGTTATGGTACAAATGTTTAAGGCTATAGTAAATCAAGTTGTGGACAATTAAAAAAAAAAAAATTCATTTGCATTGCTTGTAAAAACAAAGAATTGCCTGAAAGCTACAATTACATCACTGTCCCTGAGCCAACTCAGCCTCACCTTGCTATCATCTCTTTATAAAATTCTGTGCTACAGTGTTCAGCATGAAGGTACAGCTGGCTCAGCTGATAAGCTGATTGTTTGAGAGGAGACTGTGTGCTTTTGTGATGCTTGCTTGTGGTCAAAATATTACATGCATTGCTTGCTTAACCAATCCGATGGCCTAGTGATAGAGCGTCAGCCTTGGGTTCGATCCCCGGCCGAGTCATTCCTAAGACTTTAAAATTGGCATTTTAGTTACTGTCTCGCTTGGTGCTCAGCATTATGAGAACAGTACTAAGACTGTCACTGGGAGAGTCATTTGAGTT
>JAOWAY010074439.1:0-18111 GCA_028565895.1 Goniobranchus geometricus
AAAGTGATTATCCCAGGACATAAAAATAAAATGTTTGGTAAAATCAGCATATCTATCTATTTATCTATCTATCTGACCGAGACAATAGCGTTCTTATCCTTTAGCCACGAACTTCTTCACTTTTGATCTTATTTCAACTGAAGAGCTGCCCCGTCTATTTTCTTTTTTACAATTAGTAAAATTGAAGTTCAAACTTAGGTTGATCCTCATACGCTCCCATGCTGACAGTCATTTATTTTTTCATGTTAATAGCCGTCGTAATCTCTCTGTAGACTTTTCTTTGACTAGTCTTTGAATATATGTATGAATTATATCACAGATTAAATACTTACGAATCTAGAAGAGTTGTTATTTCTAATGGTCTTGGCATTACCGAAGGCTTCCAAAACTGGGTTAGCCTGAATAATTTGATCTTCAAGATTTCCCTGTTGAAGGGTTGCCATTTTGGAAACACGGTGGGTTGAGGTTGCATCACATAGTGGATTGAGGCATCGTTCCAGGAAAGGGGGGGGGGAGGGGGGCGGAAGGCAGGTTTGCAGGTATGTGGATTGAGGCATCGTTCCAGAGGTGAAGTGTGGAGATTGATGGGTCAGGGCGTTGTTAGAAGGGTAAGGTTGGTGATGTGGTTGTGGGTGGAAGCATTTTTTCCAAGGGATGGAAGAAGCAAGAGGGTGATTTCCAGAAAGACACGTAGGATCAGGAGAGGGGAGGGAGGGATATTTAGTAGGAAGGGCGAGATCACAAGAGGATATTTGGATCAAAACAAATTGGAAGGGAAGGACAGGTTGTGAAATCGGGTTCGAGGAAGTTAGAAATGGAATTGATTAAAACCAAAACCGGGAATTCCAGTAGGTATGAAGGGAAAAGTAAAGATGGAGAAAGAGATTGTGTTTATGGATATCAGTTTAAAAAAAACAAAATGGACGTTTTAGATATATTGTATCAGCAAAGGTGAGAATGAAGAAAGACAAGGTGAAAGGAGGGAGACCATTAAGTACATTATAGATGAGAGGTTTATGATTTTGTCGTGTTTGTTTGTTTGTTTGTGTATTGTCGACGTATGGAAGCAATGAAGTTGGAGGTTGGCGATGCCATAGACAAGGAGAAAGACAGAGAAATAAAATGGGTTGGGTGGGTGTTGGGGTTTGGGAATGGGGAAAGAAAACAAAATAGATTAGAACGATTTTTATTTTCATTTTGACGAAAATTTGTACAAAAGGAAAGGGAGAGGAAAGGAGAATCATGCATAAAATGGCGGTTATTGTGGTGAACATCGGGGTAAAACGCATGAATTGTTGGAATCGATGAAAAAATAAAACTATGTTACCGTGGTGTAGGAAATGTAGGCAATGAGAGATTGAGTGGGTGGTGAACGTGTTAGTAGACAAACCGGGATGATTCGTTTGGCATTTGTGGAACGTGTGTGGGAATGTAAAGTGAAGTCATTCTTATTGGGCTAAAAGTTGTTGGGTGAGGGTATATTCTATAATACACGAGGGTTTTTTTTTCAGTTGTAGGGGTGGGTCAAGGGAGACATTATGCAGAGATTTAGTAGATCGCGATGGATTATGGGATAAAAGGTTTCTGTAGGATCAACTGAGGAGAGGAGATCAACATGATTGGTTGGTAGGGGCACTCATCTAACATGCCAATCGGCCACAAGCCAGATGGCAGGGTTGGAAAGACATGTAATTGTGGGGGGAAGAAGGAGTTTCAATCAGGGTAGGTAAATGGGCTGTGGCACTTCAGTTGGATCATTCATATCGGGCAGGAGTGAGGTTGTTTCTCGAGAGACCCCTGGATTACTTACGAATCTAGAAGAGTTGTTATTACGGGTAGTTTTAGCGTTACCATACGCTTCCATTACGGGGTTGGCCTGTACAATTTGGTCTTCGAGGGATCCCTACATACAAACATGGGTGAGGTGCAGGAAAAGAAAACATTAGGTATTGGTTGGATACTTTGGTGGACTCGGGGAAAGCATTCGTAGTGTCTGGATAATAATTGGTATTGGGAAAGGAAAGGGATGAACATGGAGAAATGAGGATGAAGGGACAATTCTGGTCAGGCCCATGGAGGGAAGGGAAAAGCTTCCATTTCAAACGGCTCGGTGTCACAATTCCGATGACCTAGAAGATTTAGGCACCATCGGATGTATGTTGGGAGCGGTGGGATTTTGACAAGATGGAAAACGGGTGAGGTGGCGTGGAACAGCGGTCGAAAGTTAAAACCCTGGAAAGGTTAAATTTTCATTTCTATTCACCTTTTTTCGAGGATTTTCTTGGGTACTTGGAAACAGACAACATCAGGGGAAGTGGAAGGAAAGGCATATTGAGGACTGGATGAATGGGGGATTGGATTGGCACAAACACTGGACTGGATTGGTCATTCGCAAGGTTGACGGAGTGCAATGACGTTCTGGAATGTCTCCATGGGTAGAATGGGTTTTGATCTGTTAAGGTGCCGATCACGTGGGTCAGGCATTAAGGGTAATGCTGAGGTTTGGGCGGGATAATCCATCTGGACTGGATATGGCCAGGGAGGAGCTGGACAACATGATGTAGACGTCTTCATCACTTTTGATGAAAGTACTTACGAATCGAGAGGAGTTGTTGTTACGGGTAGTCTTGGCGTTGCCATAAGCCTCAAGTACAGGGTTAGCCTGCACAATCTGGTCCTCGAGAGTTCCCTGTGCAGTGTCCAAAGTGAAGATAGTCATATGACCCCAGGACATGGGCACGCAAAAGGGAAGACGTAGGAGAGGGGGGGGGGGTGACGAACAAAGGACGCGTTGAAGAGAAGTAGGGAAATACGCAGGATACAAGTTGAGTCCATGACGTCACGATGGGTTGGATTGAGATGGGATTGATGGACGAAGTCACGGAAAGATGATGTTCAGTGTGGGTTATTCAGACATATATGAGGATATCAACGGCACGATGTGGTAATATATTTGATGGGATTGTTGTTGTTATTGTTTTTTAAAAAAGAAGAATTTAAGTAAAGATGTATGTAGCAAGTTCGATATTGGTAGATATCACAGAATAATTGAGACAATTACAAGAGAGAAAAAAATGGAGGTCATGACATGGCAGATTTATTTGCAGTTGAAAAACGCAGAGCACCATGGTATTTTAGACATTGTTGTAAGAATGGGGTTTGATTATGTTAATGAATTTTTACATAATATTCATTTTTATAATTTGGTGAAAGCAAAAGTATGAACGTTGATTTTCCACAGTTTGTATACAGCGTAAAGGAAGTGCAGGGCACATAAGGGAAAAGAAAACACGACGGACACGACGGGTGAGACAAAAATGGATGGATTTTAACGGTAAAGACAATGAACAGAGGAATTCAAGGTTTGAGATATTGACGGAAAATGGGGATAGAGAGAAGTAATAAAAAAAAAAGTATTACTATTATGTAGTGATTGTGATTGAAACAATTCAAATATTTCATCAGGACGGATAGATTTCAATATCAAAATTTAAACATACATATTATATATTGCTTGTATATTATGTAAGAAATGATTTACCATACAACTGAGACATAAAGTTCATATAGAGAAGCGAGCGATGCACTTTACATCTAAATCATGTAAATTATGCTGCACAATCTAAAAGCAATAAAAACGACAAGATATGCGGTTGCTTGCATTAAATTTACCACAATGATACAAGAACACTTTTGTAACCTTAATAAACATGTGCACCATACAAACCATACCATAACAGAGAAAACCAGTACAGTTATAGCAATTATTAACAGCCAATAATTTCGTTTGGTACTAATGTTACGAAGAATTTTAAATTAAAATTGTCTCAAAAAAAATAAAGCTTGAGCCATTTCATAAATCAACAGTGATTCTATATTTAACCAGGATATTCAGCATTCGCACAAACAGGTAATCAAGTTGTAAATCAGAGCACACTTGTTATAGTGGCGTGCAAATTAATACGTGCAATTTTTCTTTTTTTCCTTTTCTCTGCATTCTTCTTCTCAAATTTCATTTCATGCTGTGCGTGCATTTCTGATTAGGCTCTGAGTTAGAACGATTGACAGATTAGTGTGGAATATTACAATCAAGAATCAAAATACATGTATTGTGCTGTAGCCTTTTTTTTTATCTTTTACTTCACATGCATTATAAAAGTTTTGGATTTTTCTATTGTTTCTTTCTTTCTTTTTTCTTTTCGTTTTGGCCTAACTGTGAAATTGCATGCTTGTAATAATCTGACCGATCTATTTTATTTGATGTATCTTATGGCAGGTTGCACTCAGGGTTCAAGGAATTCGGTGGGGTATAAGGGTAAGATTCGAAAACAAAATCAGTTTTAATGGTATGGAGTAACTACTGGGATCTAACGTGAGAGATTGAAGGGTTCTTCTTGAGCAGGTTTCTTCTCACACAGGATGAGGGAGGAACATGGAATGGGTAGGGGGGGGGATAACTCATAGGGTTCAATACTTAAAAGGGAGGTAGATTTATTATTTCGCTTTCCCTTTATTATCATGCGGGCATAACTCACAAGCCGGAATCATTGGTCGAATTGTATTACGGAGGGTAAAACGGGTGAAGGAGGGAAAGGAAGACACGAATTGTGAGGAAGGGGAATATTTATCTAGAAGGTAAATTGGGGGGTTTCTCCCAACTTCGAAAAAAAACATCGCCGTTTGGAGACTACGGACATGCTATGGCAGGATCAGAACGGGTAAAAGGGCTATGATAAAGGAAGGGTAGGTAGGTCCGGGTAAAAAAGGATCGAGAGGGGAGATAACTCCGGGTAAAAGGGTTGAAAGGGTGGGGTGGCACCCGGGTTTGGACATCCCGTTCACCTTCTTGGAGTCTGAAGCTTCTTCCTCTTTCTTTTGCTGTCCAGCGGCAACATTAGCGAAGTACATAATTACTTTCTTCGTGTTCTCAGTCTTTCCGGCTCCAGATTCGCCACTGTGCAATATAAACCGTTAATCTTTAGCATCGTTTCTATCGTTACATATTCAACTTTAGTGCTGTCTTTTTAAGTCTGCATGTTCAAGAGTACATCACGGCCAATACATTTTAAATATTTTTTGTCTCAGTATATCATTGCATGTATTACCACAGACACAGAGTTGAAGATGCAATTCCAGCATAGAAAATTAGACTGATTGAGCTGTCAGCATTCATTACATCAATACAATGTGACTGTAAAGCACATAAAGGCAACAAAATGATGCTCCTGAGAAATGTACAAGTCATGATAAATCAACTTAATATTGCAACTAGTCAATCGAAAGGTGCATCGTCCAATGTGCTTTTCAAAGCGCTGACTTACAACTTTCTCCTGCACTTTTTCCTGCGCTCTTGTCAAATCAGCTGCCACATTGGCAAAGTATTGGATGACCTTTTTCGTACTTTCAGTTTTTCCTGCGCCTGATTCGCCGCTGTTGGCAAATTAGAAATTAAACAAGCCAGCTTTATCTCATATTTGATTTACTGTTTTCTTTCCTCACCTTGTTGTTTTGATTTCAAGATTTCTGCATGTGTATACTTTGGCTGTAATCAGTTTGTAAACCCACACAATGTCTTATGTACTGCAGGTGGGCTTAAAGCCATTCTGGCTATCTGAGAGGTAGTCGTCAATCTTTTGGTCTTACTCTTTTGAGTTGGATTGAGGACAATACTTTTCTGCTGAAGTTGGGTAAATTAATCAAGTGGAGATGTAGAAGGGGAGCTTTTGGTTTTTCTTGTTTTGGTATTGGAATAATAAGTGCCTTTTTTACCTCAATATCCTCACGTGATTCATAAACCACATTTGAAATTGTAAGTCTCATCTTACCCGGGTACTTTATTGTTGTTATTATTTTTGGTTTGCTTTCATGTCTATCGGTAAGAAGAACCTTGGACAGTCCACGGGTATGACACCAAACAATGGCCAGGGTTGAAGAATTTACTATACTAAGAATGACTGAAAAAAGTCAAGCTACCAACAATAAACTACTGTCTGCTTAGCTAACACATGATTGAAGTATAAATTATCCAGAGGAAAATACAACCAAAATGTTACCAACGTTTTAAAACTTAGAGTGGATTACGCAAGGTGAGGAAGAGAAAGGGAACATTTTAAACAGTTGTTCATGCAAAGAGTTAGAAAAGTTTTGAGAAAGACAGCTTCTGAGACAGCTGTGAAATAGCCTGCCAGAGACAGTCATTAGCACACCAAACCTAAACACATTCAAAAGCAAATAAGATAATCACTGGAAAGAGCAAAACATGTAAGATGACCCCCTCAGCCCAGCCTGTTTTCCAGCAACAAAGATCAAGGAACCACAATTTTAGAAAAGACATAGTCTGGCAAAGAGGACAATCAGACCTAAGCCAGTTAAACTCAAGTTCAAGCTCAGTTCAAGTTCATTCTGCCCAATGGGAATTTTTTTAAAAATTGAATTTGGGGATTTTGTGTGAAGACCCCTAACTTTTAACACATCTTGTGGGAGGTTGATTTGATATGGAAAATGAAAATTACTTTTATTGGGCATAAAAGAATAGTTTTAGTCTATACTATTTGCTTTTCTTTTTCACTTTTGCAGCTGGACTGATGGCCCTGGGGATTTAGCTGAAATATCTGTGAATGAGAGTGCGAGATATGACTCAGTAATTGCTCAGTTCACATGCCAGTCAAATATCCCAGATGATCCTCGTGTTGAATTCCTTGTCTTTGATTCTGAAAATTCAATTGAAGACGCTTCTAGAATTTTTCGTCCCTCATCTACTGACAACCGCATGGATCTTTTGGTTTCAGCCCCATTGGATTATGAAGTAAAACAGAAGTACTACATCACAATTGTTTGCCAGGTTGAGTTTTACTTTCATTTTTAAGATTTTATTTTATTTCTTTTTCAAATTGATAAATTCTATAGACGAATGGTTTTGATCAATTTATATTCACTGTACCAATGGATGGCCTCCACAATTTTTTTCACACTTTTTGATCTTTAGCTTTTTGCATCCACATACTGCTGGTGTTGTCTTTGATATTATTTCTCCATCTCCTTTTTAGTTTTCCCATAGCCCTGCTTTCTCTCCTCTCTCAGTCTCCACTTTGTTTTCTTGGCCCATCTGTTCTTTGTTCAGGCTAGATGTCCTGCACACTGGAGAACACTTTGTGGACTTTCTATGTCACTTTTGTTTTATATCATATCTTCTCATTCATAATCTTGTTCTTCCTGGTGATGTTTAGCATTGATCTTTCAAAGCTTCTTTAGGCTACCACCAGTTGCTTTTCCTGTTTGTTCGTCAATACCACGACTCTGCTCTATAGGTCATTGTTGGTACAGGTAGTATGACCATATCCATATTCTTTTCCTTTCAGCACTTGGGCAGGTTCTTGCTATTTAGAAAGGTGCTGTTCTAACTGAATCTCTTCCCAACCACATGTTACTCTTTGATCTATCCCCTTGTCCATTTCGTTTCCAGATGTTAGCAGTCGTCCCAAGTGTTTGGACTGATCCACATCTTCCAAATGTTTTCCATCAGTGGCGGCATTCCTCTTCTCTGTGCTCTTCTTGCTACATCGTTACTTATGATCTTGTTGTTTATCTACATGCCATCTTTCTTTCCTTCTCTATTCAAGTCTACCAAAAGCTTTCTTGGCTCTTCCTCTGACTGAGCAAGTGGGATGATATTGTCTGCAAATTTCAAGTTTTCCTTACGTATAAGTTGTAACAAGAAACTATTAACAATGTTTAATAAATATCTGAAGCTCATGATTCCAAATATACACTTACTCTTTTCACACCAAAATTAAGTTTTGTTACTACGGCAGACAGCAGAATCACTGTCGAGAAAAAAAAGGTATCCCAATGCTTTGCGTTTGCATGCACAGAATTAGATTGCATGTTGGACCTTACCATGAAGTTTTTGCCTTTTTTGCAGATTTTGATAGGGAAAGACATGGATATGGTACAACTTATGCTCCAGATAACTATAATGATAACTACTGGTACTAATTTTTATTTCAGATGACTTAATTGTGATAGTGTGCATTTCATGGTTTGAAACATTAACCTACGAAAGTATGTTTTCATATTGACATACTTCAAATAAAGACAAAATTATTGTCATGACTGAAATATTTTTCACACACCCTTAGCACCTCTCATAATAGAGAAAGCAAAATTGCAGTGAATGATCTTTATCCCCTTTTCTTTTAAAAAGATACTTACTTACTTACTTACTTACTTACTTACCTACTTACTTACTCACTCCATTGATCTCAGACAAATGCGTGCGACTTCTGTGTTCTACATGTCTCCGTCCTCCATTTAACAAGACAGTTAGTTCTCTAAAGAAAATGGATATGAATTATCCAGAATCATTTTCTTAGCCTCTTTAATGAGGAACTCTTTACTAAGGATTTCATTATATCTTATACTTCCACAGAGTTTAGGGTCCACAGACTTAAAAGCCTTCAGGCCTGTCACCATTAATGTGCTTGATGAAAATGATAAATTTCCTCATTTTGTTGGCCTCTTCCCTGGAGTTGGACGATATGAAGGTTCTGTTGCAGAGGATGCTGAACCTGGGGCTACAGTCATCACCGTGACAGCTAACGATGATGACATAAATCCTGATTTTAACAAGGTTACTTAAGTGAAAGGGTTTGGTCAAAAAATGTTATATGATTCATTTTTTTTAATGTTGGTAATCTGGGGCAGATTTAGCCCTAAACTCCTGGAGAGACACTTTGATTTTACATATATGAATGGTTATTAATAATGTAAATCAATTTAAAAGTCCATGTTTTAAGGTATCCATTCTTCTTATTCATGAATTGAATAGGCTAAAATAAATATATAAAATCAAACAATCAAATGTTACATTTCTATGTACAGTATGTTATATACTTGGCATCAATCACATCGCACCAGGCCTAGTCATGCTCTAAGCTAGGTAGCTGGTGGGTAAAAATTCAGTTCTCAAGCTGTTTTCTTTTTAGAATTTTTTATATAAAAATGTTAATAAAACAATTTCTAAATTGATTATCTCAACTGTATGACTTAAGAATTTGACTTTGATTCACCTAAAGTGTCTATGCCTGAGTAAAGAGGAAATAGTAAGCCAGATGACAGGAGAATAGAAGCTTGGCCAGTATATGCCAATGTGCCAAACTTATGACACTGTTTCAGCCCTTTCTCATTTCCACGTAAATATATTTTAGCCTGTGTTGAATTGTATTCAAATGTTCATCTACCTTTGGGCAAATGTAAATGGAGACAGGTCTATCAGGTCTTGACACACAAGTGTTCCTCTCTTAAAACAGTCTCTCTCTCTTTTTGCGTGACTGGCTGAAAGAGGTGGCTCGTGATGTGATAAGATACAGGGTTAAGACTCAAAGCAGCAGCAGCTAATGGCTCATCAGCCTCCCCACTAACTATGAGAACTAACAGGTTGTCAGTGTATTGTTTTGTTTTATTGTAAATAAATAAGCTTGATTACTATATTAAACTATATAGCTTTCCATGAGGAGACTGTCCCTTATGTGCATATGATAAAGGCTGGGAGATGGAATTTTGTCAGTGTTTATTTAAAGATTTTTGAAATAATTAAGTACAATGTTTTTCACACTGCAGAAAAATCCCTTATGGCTAACATTTTTTATTTCATATGGTCCTGTCCTCACAGGTTGATTTCACAATCGATGGAGATGAAAACAATGCCTTCTTTGAAATAAAACCAGATCCCGAGACAAAAAATCGAGCATTCATAGTGACAAAGCCTGCCCTTAGGTTAGACAGAGAAACAGTTGATAATTATGTCATCAGGATTACTGCTACAGACAGTCAGGATGCTTCTAAACAAGGTGGGATTTGTTTTGTCTTTTAACCAATGATTTTTCTTATTTTCCACATATACTGATGACTCAATTAAACTGAGTACCCGGTATTATTGTCATCACATATGTATGATTGAAACTATTTACAGTTTTCCTCTATATCTGAAAGTAATTGACTGCAGACCATTTTTTTAAATTGTCCAAGCTATAGCTACCTTATCCATGGAGGAGAACTTGTTTCCTACTTTGCCTTCCTTTTTTTTTTTTTTTTTTTTTTGTGATATCTTAGTACTTGTCAAGAGGTAATGGAAAGAAAAAGACAATGATAAGGAAAAACTGGAAACTTTTTACTTGTTATCTTTATTTTGCAGTTTAATGACCATTTGTCATGCATGAAATTCTACTTCTTGGTCATAGTAGGGTTGATTACTTTTCTATTTCCTTTCAAGCCACGCGTCTTGTTCATGTTACTGTGACTGATGTGAATGACAATCCTCCAAGCTTTGCACAGCGCCTCTATACGCATGATGTGTCAGAAACAAGCCCTATTAATTCTTTCGTCTTTTCAGTAACAGCCAGTGACAATGACACAGGTATGTCTTTTATAACTGTATAACAACATTAAGAATAGAGATGTTAATGATAATCATGAATATGATGCTTAAATGATAAAAAAGTGATCAAAGTCATATCTTGATTCTTCTTCAGTTTGTTTTGAGTATTATTCTCTACTAATAGCAAAAGTAGCAGAATAAGAAATCAATGTTCAAATTTATCGTAAACTTTTATCAATTAATTATTGGAATAGTACATGTGATGCTTTTGTTATTCTTAAGTAAATTGTTTTGCTCACAAGAAGCAGATATGGCCCATGAGAGGAAAATGTTTTACAAAGGAGAATACTTTATTATTTAATACAAAAGTTGCAGCGTGTCTTTCTTTCAGTGTATAAATTGAGATTGTTTTTAAGTGGCTCTGAAATCAAAATCCATTTTTTTAGGACATCTATTCCAGAGCAAAGGGATTGTGAAATCTGCTGTTGTTATGAAGGTACTGAGTCATACTTTGTGTCACAAAGTAGTCCATTGTGTGTGTTCCCCACAGTTTGCCAATATAGTTGCAGAGTTTTTGTGCCAACTCCACTTTTGATGGTCTTTCCCAATAACCTTGTGCATTTTGCATTCCTCCACTATGTGCAAACTGTGGTGCGTCCATTGAAATTTGAATCAACACTTACCCTTGCTTTCTGATCATACAGCCATTACACATGGAAGTATATGAGTCCCATCCATCTAGATCATGGATTCTATCATAATCCAACACTAAAATGTCTTGCTATGATTATGATTGGCAGGTTGAAAGCAATCTGTTTAATGTTCCTCAGAAATAGTTTGGTTGGAAGTATGGCTTTCACCATAAAAGCCAACTGTCCTGCAATTTTAAACAATTGTCTGACATAGAAAATTCCTTTTACAAGGCTTTTTTTTTTTTTGATGGCACGTTTTATTTTTTGAATGCATGCATGGGTTATTTTCACCAAAATCCAGTCCATTTTTATATTTATTTTTTTTGTTACCCAAGTATTCTGTTGAAAAAGTTGGTGAAAATTCACATTTTTTCACGATTGATTGTCAAGCATGAACATTCTAATGTTTGTTCTTTAACAGTCTGAAACCAAAATGTCATCAAAGTAACAAGTCACCTTTAGATTATTTTACCGTTGATGCCTGATGACACATTTTAGCAATTTACAGAAATAATATGGGCTAGCGTTTAAACCAAATGGGGGTACATTCCACACATGATATTTGTCTGCACAATTGAATCCAACATTTGTCCGAAATTCTTCATTTACACTTATATGAAAAAACCCATCATTCAGGTCTTGGGTTAAAAGATAATCATCTAAATTTACAGTTTCCAAAACTAGAAATCATAAGAAAATTTAGGGGGTGTGCAGTAATTGTGTATTTTTCGTAAGTCTGTTATAAATGACAGTTTTTATTCTTTTTAGGAATCATATTTATAGTACTGGCATGTGTTGGTTTCTTAAATGAAAGAGTAGATATACTCCAAATTGAGAAATGTTTTTCTTTCTCTGTCAATGAAATCTTTTTTTTAAACTGAAGGATCAAATTTTTGTTTCAAATGGAGAAGGTTGTGAAGTAAAGTGGAAACAGATTTGTTTAAACCCTGCCAAATATGATATACCTTGCAGCAATATCCCTCTCATTTGTTGACAAAGGAATGCAGTTCATCGTTGTGAGCTATGCTGTGTGTCATCATAGTTGTCATTATGTGTGAACATAGATGAGTTTATGTGGAGGCATGGTAGCCTTCTCATCTGTTTGAAAATGCATGTGTTCTTCGAGATTGTCCCCTGGGTTGGTGTTAGATCTGATATTAATAGAGATATCTGATAACTCAGCAGCTATTCTAACATTGTAAAGGGATCTTTGATAAAATGCAATGCTTTTGCTCTCTAGGGAACAGAACAGACAAATTGTCTCATCATCAAAAGCACTAATGACGTATGACGATTATTCAGCTTACTGAAAATTAATTTTCAGCTGCTAACACAACAAAAAGTGGCTGCCTATATTCCTCAATGCAGAGTCTGTTTTAGATCTATCTGTGTCAGCAAGCGTCACTGAAGCTATAGGGTTGTTCTGTTTTTCAATGACACTCAGCCGAGCATCAAACGCTTCCACAAGTGATATCAATTTGTCTATCCTAGTTTCAAGGCTTGCGTTAATGTGAGGGAAGTGTCCCTGCTGTCTTTTGTTTTGGCTTCGGCCATAATGTCTAAAATGGTGATGTGGATGACAAGTCTGTCAAACCTAGATAATGTTCTAATTTAAATGTTCAAATTACTCTTACTAGATTGAGATTAAAAGAAAATGAAACTGAATGTATTACTAAGTTGCGATCTAGGAAGAAAACATATAGTAATAATGTATGGAAGTTACTCCCTAGGATGTAAGTTCATATCCAAATTATGTTGAAGACTTTCAGCCAATTGCAAAACAATCTGCCATGTTGAAATGTACAAGGGCAAAACTCCAATTTGCACACTGTTAATGCTGATCTAACCTTTCATCTGACCTTTGGCACCAGTTTGCTGCAAACTCTTTTGATGTGGATTTCTTTATTGCTTTTTCAATTAGTTCACATCTAATTGTGGACTTTTGAAATGATACACAAAGAATCTGGAATTGGGTGTTGAATTTGATGGTACAGAAGACACTATTCTAGTGGTAGATTGATAATACAAGCAATGCAATGTTGTATTTTATATGGTCTTTGTAAAATTGAATCTAATTGTTGATAGTACCGTAATGATCAGCTATGCATCCAGTCTTCCAGAAGCAGTCAAAATGGACACTTTGCCAAAAAGGACATTTAGTTGAAAGTTGATTTTCAGGAAGATAATCTTGGTTAGGGAGGATGCATCCCCACCTTAATCCTCACCTCCATGTTCAACCACGGCCATATGATCCTGGATGACCAAATTCTTTCAATCTCATGAGGGGGAGGGGGGAAGAGGGAAGGGGCAATCACTTCTGACAGCCAAAATTGTGACATTGCAAGGGCCTAAGAGCTAATGCAAAGAACTTTGAGCCTACCCATATCATTACTGGACACATCAAGCACTCATTTTATTCAGTGTGCTGTAGTGGAAAATGCAATATACCATTCATTCAATCTCATGAGTGAATTTTGATGAATTAAAAGCAATCCCTTGCTGTGCAGAAAAAGATTTTTGCTCGGCGAAACAGACACTTAAGAGAAATTCCTGATTTTGATCTAGCCACCTAGAGGTCTGTCTTTTAATGAAAAAATTATGTTTTGTATTTTAAAAATGGCCTCTTACGCAAAATGACCAGATAGCCAGTGGACATTTAGCCGATCACTTCCGATATAAGCCTATCAATCATGAAGGCTTACAACATCTTTCTGAAGAGGAATACAGTTAGAAAACAATGGATGCTTCAATACTTCCTGCCCTTTTTTTTTTTTTGTCTAGATCTCGCTGAGTCTTGTTTGAAAGCTTATTAACGTTTGTGTGTAAAGATTAATTTTAACAATTTGATTGATATATAGGGAAATATTTTGCCAAAGATTATGTTCTGTCCATGAGATAGACATATATATGTACATTCAATAAAGGTGACTTTTAGTCCTGTAATCTAGGCTATGACCTTCCAATGTTGGAAGTAGCCCTCTGCCAGGTCTTTCCATTCCTGAATGTTGCTTTCCTTTTGTTGCCATGCGGATCCAGAGAGTTGTTAGATGTCACCTTACCATCTTCTTCCTGGCTGCATTTTGACCTATGACCCATACTGGCTGCCATTCCATACATCTTTTTGTCCATCTTTCTCTGAAAAGGGCTATGTGTCCGGCCCATTTTCATTTTTGTTCTTGTGAGGTAATGTATATTGTCAATTAATTTTGTTTATCCCAGATGATTAAATTCCCTCTATCTTGCAACTTTATACCAAGCATACTTATTTCTATCACCATTTGTGTTATTCCAAGCCTCTTTGCAAGCATTTTCATGAGAATCCATGTTTCGCACCATATGTCATTGCTGACCAGACGCATTGATTGAAAGCTTTTCTTTTGTATTTAACAGGTACACCTTTCTCTAAGAATATTTCTCTGAATCGTCCAACGCCTCCAGCCATTCTTTATTCTTTTGTTGATTTCGTTTTACTGTAAGAATGTTCATTTTCATTGTTTGACCAAGATATGTGTTCTCTGATGTATATTTGATTTGCTGAGTCTTTGTTCATCATGATTTTGTTTGACCTCTATGAATTTTCAGTCCGATGTTTACACTTTGTCTTTACAATAAGTTGAGTTGACCTTCTCTATCTTGAACTGAGGTTGTTACAAACCCCACATCATCTGCAAATCTCAGATCTGTAAGTGTTTTGCCGTCTATCTTCACATCCTTCTCCGCCAGATTGGTCTTGTAGAATACCTCATGGATTGGCGCAGTGAAAAAGTGATGAGATATTGGGCCTCCTTGCCTTACTCCTCTTTTTAATATAGTTCTTGATGTTGAGTTCTCAATTTGAATTTTGGTTGTGGCATCCTTGTACATATCTGAGATCACCTGGACATATGTTTCTTCAGCCCCTATGTTTCTTATAACTGTAAATATGGCATTGTGTTCTATCGAATCAAATGCCTTTTCATAATTGATGTAGCCAAAGCAGAGTGGTACATTGAATTTGTTACATTTTTCAATGACTTGATTCAATGTTTGTAGGCGGTCTGTTGTTGTGAAAGTTTCTCTGAATTCAGCTTGCTTTCATGGTCGGTTTGAATCTAAGATCCCTTTTAATCTTTTCTGAAGGGTTCTTGTGAACAATTTGTACATTTGAGAGAGGAGACTGATTGGTCTGTAGTTTTTTTTTAATATCTTTCATACATCTGTCATTGTGTAATGTTATCACTTTTTACTCTTTCCATTCTTTTGGGCTCTTTCTAGTTTGAAGAATATCATTGAATATTTTTGTTACTTTTTAAAAAGATTTGTCCCCTCCAAGAGCCATCATATTACTGGTGAGACCATCTTTGCCAGGAGCTTTGCTGCTTTTCATTTCTTTTAAAGAGATATTTATTTCTTATCCCATGAAAGGTGCAACTTCCAATTTGTCTGATCTTGTTTCTTGCCATGTTGGAATTTGTTCTGTTTTGTTTGATTTATAAGGCTCTTTATAGCAATTTGAACATACTTAAGGAAGTCATCAATATTTGTATCTCATCCTTATCATTTCTCATTTCACATAACTTCTTCTCTGGTCCTGACATATATTTTGCTCTTTTCCTGTTTAACAAGCACCAAAGTGAACTTTCAGCATGCTCCCAGCTCCAAGGAGTTAAATGTAGGCCTACTTCCCCTTCTTTTTAAAATGTATGATGCATAAAGTAACATTTCAAATACTGTCAAAATCGAAAGGCTCACCAAGAAAATGATTGATCATTGAGAGTAAGAATAGAATCCCATGAAATAATTTGAAAATGCTCGGCTTGTACTTATGCAGAATATAGATGTAGACAATCCTTATTACCTCTTTAAATGTAATGGCAGTTACACTTATTTTAATTTTGGTAATTTTTATCTCTATTCTCAGGAAAAATATATATCAGCTCATTCCTTTTGCAGTTGATTACACAAATGCTACTATTACTAATAATACTGTTTTGTCCAAAATAAAAAATTTTCTCACAGACATGTTGTGCATATAAAGTAAATTCAACTGAAATATATAATGTCATATGATATATGCATAAAATTCTTGCGCTTAAGATATAAAAGATGACAAAGACTGAAACGAAATAAAAATTATATATACAATTTTCTCATACATTAAAAATCAAACTTTAGAGGGGCATTATGTTTAAAAGCTTAGAAATTCAAAGAAACCTACACTAGTGGCAGGCAGATTAAGTGGTGTCTTCAACCTTAAGCAAGAACATTTACTCCTGTTGCTTCACTTGACCAAGGTTAAAGTGAGTTCAGCTTTGGCTGGAAAAGTACTCTGCAATGGACTAGCTTCTTGCTCAGAGAGTTCAGAGAATGAATGATAAAGTCTGTCACTGTCAGCTTCATGCTGTAGAAACCAGGATGAGCTCCGGCCTTGTGAGCCAATCCGGCTTGAAAAGGACTACTACGTTACCTGCGGACTAAATTGATTGTGGATACAAAGGGGTTGAATGTCATTCTTAATGTCACTGATGTCAATAATCATTTCTTTTGTTTTACAGACATTCAATGAAAAAAAAAATATCTTCACACTTCCTACAATTTTTTTTTAAATCTCAGATATGTAGGCCATTTAGTATAAGGTCTTGAAGGGCAATATCATTGGCATATATTAATAGGAGAATTACCTTATATGTACTAATGTAATTATTTATGTAAACTGTAAAAAGGACAGGAGAGAGAAATCAGCCTTGTGGAGCCCTAGTAATGATATTAACAGGGTCTCATTTCAAACCATGTAATTGAACTAATTGTGGCCTTTCTAGTTTTCTTTTCTTTAGAGAGACATAACTTTAGACTGATCATCCAATGGGATGATACATTCCTTTTCTTTATGCTTTGGAGTGCTATTTAATAAACAGATGTAAACAGGATCATATTACAGAAAGGCATGTGGGTCATTCAAAAAGATCTCTGTTGTCAACACACAATTCTTCTTTATTCTATGATTATTTACCTAATTTTCCATTGTTTTGGCTCTTAGTTGACAGGATCCAAGGACTGAACTACTATTTTGAAGAGGGAGCTGTGTATAATCCATTTTCAATCCGTCCTATTAGTGGTGATATATTTGTTTCTGGAAAACTTGACTATGAGAGCAGTGTCAAGGTAATTTGTCCTTGTTTTAATTTTTTTTGAGAGACTTCTTTTTGTTCATTTAAAGATTCACACTGAGAGATAAAGGTAGACTACACTTCTTCATAATTTAAACCTTACACCTCATATTTCAGTGATTATGGGATCGGTTTTCTTTAACCTTGAGATAAGAATGATCATTTGTCAGGGATCAGTGAAATCAATCAAAATATTTCGCAAAAAAATTACAGCATTCAAATATATTGTGTAATCTTTTAGAACTCTTTGAAACGTAAATGTGTGAATACTTATCTTGTGTAAAGCTTGCTGAAAAAATAAGATTACTTAAATGGATATAAATGTTTAATAGTGACAAACTATTGGAATTAACACAAGGTGAAGTGCATTTCTTTTTTTGTTATCAAAATAAGATATGCAATGTACATTTTTGTGAATGTCCTTTTTCGTAAAGAAACAAAAGTTATTAAGATCCAAGGATATTACTCTTTCACAGGTGTATAGGCTTACTTTGGTGGCTACTGATCAATACCAGTGGCATAATGCAAGAGCCAACGTGGAAATATCAATTACAGATGAAAATGACAACAGACCCGAATTCAATCCTCCCAGTTATCTTGTGACAGGAAAGTTCTCAGAGGAAGACACTACCTATACACTAAACAATCCTCTTTTTCTAGAACAGGTGAGGAGATGAACATATCCTTCCCCAAGAAAAGATCCGTTCAAGTTTAAAGCTACCTGTAAAACATTAATATCCCCTTTGCAAGTTTTGGGTTGGGTTTTGTATTAGTTTTTGTTTTGCTTTGTTTGTTTGTTGTTGCGTTTTTTTTGTTGTGCTTTTGTTTTTTGTTGGGTTTTTTTTGGGGTTTTTTTTCCTCGGTTTTTTGGGTTGGTTTTTTTTTTGTTTTTTGTTTT
>JAOWAY010074440.1:0-11420 GCA_028565895.1 Goniobranchus geometricus
ACTGGTGATGATCTTATTATTATACACATTGACATTTGAACCCATGCATTTCAAGCATGTGTAATGCATTTGTCTAATAAAAGGTCCTGATGTTAGATTTCTTTTTTTTTTTTTTTTTAAATAGAAGATGGTTTTAGTTTTACTTTGATGAAATATCTTTTTAAAGAGTCAGAATACTTTTAGATCTATTCAAACCACCCTAGGGGGTTGACATTGCTACCACATTTAAGGCATCAGATTAAATTGTACCAATATACCAACAAAGTGGTCCCACATCAATTTTTCATTGACAGTGACAGGTGGTTTTTACCAGCAGTACATCACAAATGATTATATTTGCAGGATTCTAAAAGTAAGGTTATGGATGACCTTGTGTCTGGACGAGGAGGAGAACAGACAGAGATTGCCGATTATCACAATTTGAGGAAAATAGCTGTCCCAATATTTGCTCCTGAACTCACTGAGTGCCGACCCCGATTCCAATTGGTTTAATATATTTCTCTATTCTTTTTCTACTGTCCCCTATCATTTTCGGGCCTGGCCCTTTGCGTACATAAAGAGTGCCCGTTCTTCTGTTATTTACTCAGTAGCTTTTATTGGTTACCATGGCCTAATGGAAGGATGTCTCTATTATTTACTAGCGATGAAAGATGTTGATCATGATGCAAACTCTGCCTCAACATGCTCGTTTGAACTTAGAAAGGATGATGGCAGAACATTATCGTCATAACGTTTTTAGTGGTGATGTGAATGATATATCAGGCCTAGAGAACCCGTCTTCAGACTTCGGTCAATCATCTATTGATCCTTCTGACCTGAATAGTGACCGACTATGAAGCTGATCATAGAAGGAAACAAGAACGACCAGTTTTTCACTAGTAACAGTGAAGACAGTAGCGACATCTTTGACCCAGACTTTCCTAAGCCAAGCTCTAGGTCTAAATCTAAATGTATGTCAAAAAATAACATGCTTAGATCTACCAATTCGTTCGCATTGGAACCAACATACAGTGAAACCTGGCCTTCCCCCCCCCCCCCTGCTGTACCGCCATTCTCGCTTACTGCCTGCTTTTCGCTGTGGTATGGTTTGGTTACTGTATAAAAACAGTGAGACTAAATACTGGTGTCCTGACTGCAAAGTGACGCTCTGCATCAATAGACTGTGCTTTATTGAATGTCACACTCAGAAATCCTATGCTGATTTATGAAAATTGCTTTTTACATTCATTTTGACAGTTGTCATAGTTCTTATTACGGTCATGGATATTATTTATTCTACTCTTCATCGTATTGGATTAGTTGAATTTGTGACACTATTCCCTTTCAATTTTGCTAGATGAGGTTGATTATTTACAGGAAAAAAAAAATGTTTTTGGCTAAAAATAAAGCCATTTTCAAAGTTCACATACAATATATGTCTCACTTGTGTCGTCTTACGCTGCAAGGAAGCAAGCCCATAGCCGGCTTATAATAATATGTCGTTGAAAAGTAGGTCTTTCTGACTTCTCTCGAACTAATGTTTATCGATAGTCAAATCGGGACTATTTTAAACCAAAATTGGCAAAAACCAACAAAAGTCAAACAAAAAAACCCCACAGAGATGCATATAAACAAACGGACATGGAAATGTATGAAATGAAATTGGTTTAAAAGGGGCTGTAACTCTGTAATGTCTCTTACAGAAAAAAGTCTTGTCGTTAGATACACCCCTACAACAGGAAATTATTGATGGTCCCGTAACCCCCTTTGCATCCGAGTTCCACTGTATTTACTTCAAAGCCTTTATAGATTTAATATTAATTTAAAAAATACATTCCTATTTTGTATTTATCAGGTTGTGAGAGAAACAGACATTCGGGAATTCTTTGAGCGGATGGAGCAGAAGCGTCGGAGGAGACTCAACATTCCCCAGCACAACTGTCGCTGAAGTGCCTGTATGGGGACATTTTGAAGTTCCAGTGCTGTAACAAATTTCTCATGGCGCTAGATCTAAACCTTGTATGTCCCTCATGGAATATTTCATATTGTGACATTGAAATCTTTCACATTGTCATCACTTTTAAACAAAGATTGACACATGATGTCCTGATGTAACCTAGGAATTTTTTTCCAATCTTGATGTCATGATGTATCTCAGTATTCCTAGGAATTTATTCCTTTTTTTTTCTTTTTTTTTTGTAGTGATTGTTTCAAGCTAACGCATTGCATGTTAAAACAGACCATGAAATTTCTCAATGCAATAAATCCATCAAAAGTATTATCATCTGGACCAAGTCTTATTTTTAAGGTGACATTTCATCTTGTAACCTAAGTCATCTCACCGATTAAATCAAATAAAAACATGTAAAGTATGTGTGTTGTGTTTGTGTTTTATTGCTAATGCTTCCAGTATCTGCAAATCTGATCATACTAATACATGTGTGTACTAATATAAATTAAAGACCAGTCTGTGAGAGAACATGAGCTGAAAGTGCAGAGTGAAGACAATATGTCTCTAAGCTCAATCAAAATCTTATGTTAGATTTTATTTCAAACCATGCAATCTTCAAAGGGCATTTCAATTTTTGTCTGCTGCCACGCCAATGCGTCTCGGTGAACGATGATCGCCTTTGGGCGACAGTCCATGGTATTTTGTCACAGTAAAAGTAAAAGCAAAAAGTTGTTAGAACGGCTTAAAAGTTGTCAGAATGACATATCAAGTTTGGTGGGAACAGCCATTGATGGAAAAGAGAGATTGTGTGCATTTTGTAGTTAGAACGATGTCATTCTAACCTTGCTAGAACAACTCACTTGGTGTGTGGATTAGCATCCCCTGATCTGGCAGATATTATACAGTGAAGTCCGCTTAAAATAAACCTGGCTTAAGGTAAATCCTCGGTTTATAGTTTATATAAACTTTTTCACGAGATCCAACCTTTTCCCTCTTTATCTTTACTATCTTACGGTTTATATAAACACCAGTGCCTTCATTCAGCTTAAGATAAACTTGGTGTGTGTTAAACAATGATGCAAACACACTTCTTACACCAAGGGAAAAAAGAAGTACTCTTCAGGGCAAAACAAATGACGCGGTTGTCTACATGTACCTGAACATGTGGACAAAGAAGTCAGACTGGTTCTACACTGAATTATTCATGCACTGTTATTCCCCTTATTTTATGCTTAATGCTGCTTGAAATGGTTAAGATAAACTGCTGGATCAGTCCCTAACCCGTTTATCTTAAGCAGACTCCACTGTAGTTGAGATATGGACTCCAAACAGGCCGTCTGCCACATCACCTGTAGGTCAAACTATAAGATATCTATCATTATTTTCTTTTTCGTCATGCACTTAAACAGTCATGCTCAGTTTTACTGAGTCAGTTGGATTATTTGAAGAAGAAGAAGAGAGTAAAGTAAAGGTAAAAAGAAGCTTGGGCTCCAATATAAAGAACAAATTTAAGGCTATGGATGTGAATGTAAGCAATGCACATGGAGAACCGCTACCACAATTCCTGCTCCATTTCTATGATGTCGACCGACCAAATCTTTCTAAATCATGTACGTGAACATCTTATGAAATTTCAGTTCATTTTTGTAAGGGGAATAAAGGAAAAGGTGTGTAGCATTAAAAAAATAATTATAGATTTGATCCAGTAACATAACCATGCTCAACTTTTCACAAGAGTGGAAGACGAATACTAATCCTAGTTCTAGACAATAAAAGCTCACACTTTTACACCATGCCACAATTCCCACTACAATGCAACCTATTACACTACAAAAATAATGACATTATCCACCAAGGGTGGGGTGGGAACTTTTATACTTGTAGTTTTGTAAAAAATCTAAATATATGTCATGTATCATCATCATCATCAAGTACTAGGTCGAGGCAGACACTGGCAACTATGACTATGACATGCAATTCACTTCTCAGTTCACACAGGCTCAGGAAGCTGCTGTTCATGCTATTTTCTGCTTTTTGTCTGTCATCTATTGATTTAAGCTCTCCAAATATATCACTCTCTGCCTGCCCCTACTTCTTGTCCCCTCAATTTTTCCAGTCAGGACGAGATGCTCAAGTTCCTACTATGATTTATATGTGACCTAAAAACTTCAGTTGTCTCAGATTGTTTTTAGTTTTAGATTTTCTACTCCTGCTTCTTCCCGTACTGCATTGCTTGTTTTCTTTCCATGAGATCCTTAGCATCTTCCCCAGAAACCACATTTCCACTGATTCCAGCCTTTTGCAAATGTCTGTTGAAATATTCCAGCATTCACAACCACATAACAGTACTGACCAGACATAAACTTTCAATTTCAATGCCCTTACTTTGGTCTCCATTGAGATATTCCTATTTCTCATGAGAGTTCATTCTTCTACTGAAATTGTCTTAAGCAACTGTAATTCTTTTTATTTCTGCATCAATATATTATACAAGACATGAGCCATTATGCTACTATAGACCTATTGCCAATTTTAAAGACTGCTGATCAATAGTTTACTTTCTTTCTTTCTTTTTCAAATTCCCATTCTACCTTTCGGTGTAAAATTTATATTGACTGTAATTCAGTTCTTATAAAAATTAAGTTTGGCATAAAGATTTCACCATAGAGTTGAATGAAACTGAAATTTTGAGGAAGCACAATCAATTGTGAGTACAACAATGAATGATATAATATGCAAATTTTAGATTTAAGTGCTGGGAATGGATTGGATGAACAAATTATAATTACACACATGCACACACACACACACATATATACATACATGCATGCGCAGCTGCATATATACACACATTTCTTTATGTGGTGTGTTTGTGCATCAAGTAATAACATGATATTCATACAATTCAATTATACACGAGAATATGGACTTGCATATGCTCATCAACACTTACTTTACGTGCATACATATGTATATAGTTATTTATAAACTTCCTCTCTATTTCTTTTTCTCCTTCATTGCAACAGTAGACTTTCTATCTCTAGTCAGTCTTGTTCAACCCATCCTCCTCTCTCCTTCCACTAACCCTCATGTCACCCTTAATTTCATTGCTGTGACATTGGAACATTTTGGCTTATTATTATGCATAGTATCCATAAAAATACTACCAATGATGGGATACACAACATGCTTACATCAAACATAGACAGAATATTAAAAGAAAAAAAAGTCAAACTATTTAGGTAGAAGAATATAAAATTTTTAATCCTCCTTCGACTCTTTCATTACAATATTCAATTAAAAATACACTAAACAATAAAAGGATACATATGACACAAATAACCTTAACAGGTTAAAAAAGAAAAATGAAATATCACCACGTCACACCAAGGAAATATGATAACAGCAATGCATTCAAGAAAATTGGACAGGTAACTAATAATAATGATAATAATAATAATAATACTAATAATAATAATAATAATAATAATAATCCTACTACTATAATAAGAGGAAGAGGAGAATGTACATTCTGTATTTTGACCAAGGCTCCTAAACGATGACTTTGAAAAAGAAACTAAAATTTGTTAAATCATTATCCTTGTGAAATTGGCTTCGACAACAAAAGGGAAAACCTTATTTTCAATATTTTGTTAGGCTTTTGTTACCAAAAAATCAAACCATATTCACTTGGTGTTAGCTTAACTTATTCACCTTCAGCCTTGGCCTATGACCTGCTATTTATGGAATGTAGCTGCCACACCCCACAATTGCAAGGTAGGGCTTCTTGCAAAAATAATAATAAAAATAATAGTAATAATAATAATAATACACAATAGCTAGTTATAATTATAAGCAGATTCAACTGTGGATAGACATACAGGAAGACAGATAGAGTACCACAAAAGAACCTGAGAAGAAATAATGAACAAAATAACTAGTCTTTCCTGTTCCATGGTTCAGAAGCTGAATGTGCTGTGTTAATGGTTTCAATTATTCTGTATCTTGTTATTTCAGAAGATATTTGGAAAGCATGAATGTGAACAAATAGCCCCAATAGGAATTCCCATTGTAGCTCATGTTTTTCTCCTTTGTCCTAAGGATAATATCACATATTTCAGCCCTAAAGACATGAAGATTTATTGGAAAAAAAAACAAAAAACCACATTAAATTAATTGACTATTTCATAGATCAGCAAATTTATAAAGAAATCTTTAAGTTAAAGTATAAGTAAAAAGCACAACAATTAAATCAAGCAAAAGTTCATGACTAGCTCCCAAATTTGCCATTTGGCTCCACTACAATTTCACCTCAGGACTGCATATTTTTATATTTCACAGAAGTATCTAAAAACAATCACACACAAAATCCATTGAATTGAACCCCTTCCCTGGCATACATCTAGATGACCTTCAAGTTTGTCATGTACATTTAATAAGCCTAGCTTATACCTTATCATCACTTTTCACCCTTCTGCAGAGTGTATGTACTGACTCAAAGGCTACACAGAAATTGCAAGTTTGTATGTTTGTTTGGTTGGCTTTTTAAGGCTCTAATGGACTCTTACATGTATAAGGTCATCTCAGAGCCTTTAAAAAAAGTAGGATGACGGATCCCATAAATCATTTAAGAGAAGAGAAGTCGCAGAAAGTGAATTTCAGAATGTTTAAAAAAAAAATTAAAATAAGCCAGAAGGATAATACACATAATAATAATAATAATGACAGGTAAGTAACTGGAGGCATGATTTACGGACAGAAGAGTTTCTGTCTAAAAACCAAACAAACAAGTAATTAAAATATCTATTTATCCCTAAACTGTGCATTATGCTAACCACCCAGGATATTTTACCACTCTTTATATATATATAAAATATTGTCCATCCAAAAAGATAAGTCCCACCCCATTTTCAACCAAATTATGAACTCACAGAGATCAAATCGTCCCATTCCATTGAAATGTAAACAGGAAAGATACAGAAATTCATTTGTGCCTACATCCATTAAGCTCTTGTAGAATCTCCCTTCTAAAAGTTTCCCTTTTTCAGATTTAAGTAAATTCAATGTTCTATACCACAGTTACCGTCTTGTTATGCTCGAACTTGAATTGGTTCTAAGTTCATATCAATATCTTTTTTTTTTTTTTAACCTTAATATATGATTACATGGCATGTAATACATAATTATGTCATTAATGTATATTTTGTTGTGTCTGCAGGAAAATAATATGATTGTAACAGATAAAACAATGTGCCTACTATGGACAATAAACATTTTTGAATTGAATTGAATTGAATATATATATATGTGGTTTCAGCAAATGAAGGCAGCAGGTGATTCTGATAGTGTATTAAAGCGACTGACTTGTCTTATTGCAGTTCGCATCCTGGTCGACCGGCTTGAAACCTTGGCAGCTTCATAGATCTGAGATCTTAGCTTTTTCCATCTGCAACTATCTTGAGCAATAGATCTCAAATAGCTCAGGTTTTCTTGTAATTTTAATAGTATTTTGTGGTCGAGGCATGACAGGTCTTTACAAAGTGTGATGGGTAGAGTCAAAAGTGGTCTTCCATGGAAACTTAAGCCGTTTTTTTTTCCAAAATAGAAGGACATTGCTTGATTTTGTCTCACCTAAGTAAATGTCCGAAGAGGAGCCATCAGCTTTCTAGTATTTTTTGAGACAGTGGAGTTTCATTGTATTTTTTGTAGAGGGACTTGGTAATTCTGAAAGGGTATTGAATGTTCTGGACTTTTGTTAGTTGTTTTCAGTGATAGGAGTCTAATTTTTTATGCACATAAATGAGAGAAGGTAATTGAATATGCAGGGGAAAGGTTACTGAATATGCCCCCCCCCCCTCTCCTTAGCAATTCCCCTCCTCTCCATTTTTCTGAGTAGAAAACACAGAGCCTGACATTTGATAAAGGACAGATGAGAAAAGTCTTCACCCATGGCTTAGTCACCTCTTGCAACATGACAGATAAGATGCTACACTTGGCCTATTCAATCTCCTTTCAGTTGAGAACCACGGAATCCAAACGGGGTAAACTTTCATGTATTTAAACAAAAACTGCAATTAAATATATCCATCTTGTTTGATTTCCATCTGTCATGTCGTAGGTTCAATGACATCATGCATTAAGCTATCAAAAGCCGGCAACATTGTTTTATTTGCTAAAGTACAAAGATTTAAAATCAATGACATAAAAAAATGCTCCTCAGAAAAATTAGTCTCATATGCAAATGTCAATCAAAACTCACAATGATCAGTAGAAATAAAACCAAGATGAGATTGTTTTGTCCTTCATGAGTAAAAAAAAAAAAACCCAACAAGCTAAAACAAACAAAAATATGACTGATGAAATAGCTGACGGAGATGAGTTTCTGTAATATATTTTTCCGTTCGGAAAGATAAGAAATAGCAGAGACACTTAGATGTGAGGTAAAGAGTTGTAGTTCATCAGTGACAAGGCTATGGATGATTTACAAATTAAACAAATGAAACAAATGAAAACAAGAAGAATGACAATATGTTCAACAATGCGTCAAAGCGGAGGAGCACCAGCAGTTAAGAAAAAAAAAAAGAAAATTCCCTGGGAGCTGGACAGGGGACATGTCTCGACCATGTGATTTAGGTTTTTGACAACAGATTAAGAAATTTGACGCTAAAATCATGGCACAATCAGATATGAGGGCGTTGACACTCTTGACACAATTTTCTTCATGTCACATGCGCAGCAGAGTAAACTTAAGCTTCCAGGGTTTATCATTATAGTTAATCCATGTGGCAAGGAGTATTTGTCCATCTACTTGTACTGACATCACAAAACATAAAACAGAAACACCCCCCCTCCAAAAAAAAAAAAGAAAGAAAGAAAGAAAAAAACGAAAAAAAGAAAAAAAAAAGAAAAAAACAAAACAAAACCCAATGAAAATATAAAACAAACCACATAGAGGATAAATGAAAATTCATGAAAACTGCCTTAAGCAACATGAGCAGAACGACTTAAATTATCACATGAAATAAATGGTGTTAAAACAGAGATGTAAACAGGATCTAATCTGATTTAGTTTTTCTTTGCTGTTTAAAGTACTTGAAAGCTTGAAGTATGGATGTGATCACTGGAATACTGATAGGCAAAAACAGAGGAATGTAGATTGCAAATCTGTGGAGAGAAAAAAGAATTCTCTTTACCATTTTGACCTCCTCCTTGTTATTGTTCTTATCAATTTATCTTCTTAAATAAGTAAATTTATTCTTGATTTAAATTCAGCAACTTTTTAAATTAATTCATGCTTCTATGAAAATGAAAGGCTTTCAATCATAGGATCTGAAAATTCTTAGATTCTAACAGATTCACAGTTAGAAGAAAAGAATTGTCAGTTTCACGACAAATAAGTGTATGCAAAATTTACAATCTGGGTACGGCAAGATCCTCTTCCCTCTTACAACAACATACATTATATGAAATCAAGCCAAATCCAGCTGTCATTTAAACTTTTAACATTTATGTCTACATTTATATCTTTAAAAAATGTTGGACTTTTCATTTCAGTCATTTTAGCTTAGATTTCAAAAACTTGACAAGAATTCTTTTATTAACTTACTTTTGATCCTCTGGAAAATACAGATTCTCAAGCAAGGATGGATCAAAGAAGGCCTTTTCTGAGGCTTCTAAAGCATTCCTTGATGCCAGGAAAGCTTCCCTGAGTTGTCCTGTGGCTAGAAACTGAAAACTCTTTTTGATGGAGCCAACAGCAGATTCCACCTGGAATTAATTAACAGTCAGGTTTTTAAAATGTTCTTTTTGATTTAGAGAGTAAAAGCTGCCAATAGAGGAAATTAAAATGAGAATTCTAAAAAGTCTTTTCTAACAGGAATGTGGCGTGTAAGGAAAGAGACTTTCTTGAAATGAGACAGGTAAGCCCATATGTGCCTAAAACTGTTCAAACTATAGTAGGATGGGTTTCCAGTCTACATTAAAAATGATTCACACAATTCACGTTTTCCGCTTCCCTTGGTGAATAATTCAATTCGACACAACAATGCAGCGAGGCTAATATACTGACAAAAACGGACAAGATTGTTAATGATTGCTTAAGTACTAGAGCTCTAAGAACATGCCCCTGGGAAGATTGAAAAACGGTGCTGTTAAACAGAAAGTGGCCGTAAATGGACAACTAGGAAGAATATTTTTACAAAAGCTATTTACCTTCCCAACTTATTTTAATTCACTCTCACATTCAACAACCGATCAAACGCAAACACACAAAAGCTATGTAACCTGCTCAAACCTAAAGGACCCATTTCTTACCAAGCCCTTCAATCATGCACTAAATCCCCACAGGCTAAACAAGGACTGGGTGGCCTGGCAGGTCAGGCGGTGGTGCCAAGGTCCAGTCACTCAAAACTGACCAAACACAAAAAAGCCAAAGAAAGTCTCTTAATGCACCATTACCATATTGGTGAGATGCCCATCATAGACTGGATTGACTCATGTGTCCCGTGACATTCATCAAACAAGCAATGACAGACTATGAACTCATGTCAGTGTAAACTCATCATTTTCCCTGATGGCATATCTCTGCACCATACAGCCTTTTTTGTGGCGGGCAGAGACATGTCTTTTGTTGATGGTCTACACAGCTGGACAGTGATCACTGTTTGTTATGTCTATGTGGACAGTAAGGTGTCTTTACCTCTGGCAGATATGTGAACATTTCTATAAATGCCTATCGAAAGTTGAGATGTATAGCATAATCAGAAAAAGCAAAATATAATGGGATTATGTATTAAGTGGGAGGTCTGTGTGCAAATGAAATCAATTTTGACAACCGAGAAAGAAAAATTACAGTTCATAATCATATTCTTAGCTAGACCGGGGCTTGTTGTTAAAGGGCCAGATAATATAGAAAAAATTCTGTTGTCTGGAAAAACTGTGCAGTAGGATAGAATAGACCGTGTTCTTAGAAGGCATGTTGTTACAGTGCCGGCACAGTTCTTATTTGCACTTGTCTCACATATTTTGAAAGTGCAAAAGTATTTACATTACACACTTTCAGTTGTCTCAAAATGCCAAAAAAAAAATTATGGAAACATTGGTCAATTAAATCTAACATTTATCATACACACATAATATTTATTCATCCCTGATGGGGCAACTGCATTTACATGAGGTAAAATAGTAAAAATATTTTGAACTGCAAACTGTTTTGACAACGTACAAATGTAAATACTTTTGCTTCAACTCAAAGAGCTTCAAAGAAACTGTATAGATTATCTATGGTTGTGAAAAAGGAAATAAAATCATGTGATTATCATAATACTAAAACACACACATCATTATAATTATATGGCTCAAAGTAAAAGCCTTTAAAAAAATCTGTTTTTGTCTTTCAGCTTATCCAAATTTGAAATCATCACAATAGGTCACCTGTTTTATGGGCTCTGCGTAATATTTTAGCAGCTTTTGGCTAGTTGCCTTTTCTGAT
>JAOWAY010074551.1:0-11419 GCA_028565895.1 Goniobranchus geometricus
ACATGGGGTTTTTTCGACTCTGTGTCTCTAGTTAGGCATACATGATTACTTCTAATGTCCGTTATTGAATAACCCAATCCATTGAAAGTATTAGCAAAATGAATGAATCAACGTCTAGTATTCAAAAACTGTATTGAACTAAAAAAAATTTGAAAAATGACTCAGACATTTATTGAATATCTGTGACGATACACATCTGTGTGTGTGTGTGAGTGAAGTTTTTTTTTTTTTATTAGGCTGTCCTTCATGTTTCAATTTGAATTTGATTTGTTTTTGTATGTCTTAAAAACACTGGTTATATTAATAAGTAACTGCAATTACCATTTTTTGTATAAGCTACCAAATTTTATCATAATACTGGTCAAAGGTGCTTTATTTGGACGAGTGATATGAATCATTGCAAAGATTTGTAATAGTAAGATCAACATAATTGAATATTCTACAGTATCAAATATGATTGATACAGCTGAAGTATGAGCACAATTTCACCAATGTATTCTTAGTTCAAACATAAATCTTTATATCTTGTTTGCTCTCCAAAAATGTCTGTTGAGCATTATCTGGAGAGAGTATTTTATCATATTGGTAAATAACATTGTCAATAGCTTCTTCTCACTTTTTCTTTTTCTCCGTGTTTTATTCTTATGTCAATGTCTTTGTTGATGCCCACTCTCTTCACCTTCCCCAACCATGTTGACATTTCTCTTTATATAGTTTGCCGAATTTTTTTTTTTGTCTTTGAACATCCAAAGTTTCATTTACTGAAAACTAGACACCCTAACACATCAAAGTAAATTGTTTTTATTTTTAAAGTAATGATGGAGTCAGCATTGATGGATCATGAACCAGATGGGCCTTTGTGCGACTTGCTACAGATGTTGTTGTGTGCTCTATTTAATCTCCAAGAAGAAGAAGCTGAGGAATATGAAGAACTTGAAAAAGAGGGAAATGCAAAGACTAGTAAGATGAACATTTTGGATATTTTGATGAATATTAGTTTATTTGAATTGGAACTTTGTATGTCAATGAATGTATTTCTAATTGGATAACTAAACTCACACAGAAAATTTCTTGTGCACTTGTTAAAGTAAATGATTTATATTTGTTAAAACTTGAATTGAAAATGGAAATGCATCACAAAAGAATAATCAGGACATGTTTGTCAGAGAAACTCAAAAAGAGAGGGGGATTTTTAGTATCTTCGGAGTCGCGTAGCTTCTGATAGTATATTAGTAAGGAACTGTGACATCTAAAGCAAAGAATAACTGCAAAACTTTTCAACTGTTTTTCATCTGCACACATAATATGGCAGTAATGACGTAAGTGTACAGAGCTCAGGAGCAAGCTGAAATTAGGTCGTGCAATAGGGCAATAGTGGCCCTTCAAATGAAATTTTTACTGTAGCTTTATCCCTTTTGTATGTTTATAGCTATTGTGGACCAGATTTACATTAGGCACATAGCTGGATTCTCTAGATTAATACATGTCCGTTTTTGTTATTTGTGTCTCTTTTAATGTTACTTTTTTGTGTGTGTAAATTTTGCTGTTATTTTTTAATATATGATTTATCTTACATTTTTTGTTCAAAAATGATATGAGAGAAAGAGACAGAGATTGTCATTTTGAAGGTGCAGATCAGAAGTCTAGTTTGATTTTAGAGAGATAGACAACAGAAGTCATCACTGTGAAACTATAGATCTGAAAGAGAAATTGAGATCTTAAATTCAAAGGTTTGGAGATTGATTTAAGGGAGAGAGAGAGAGAGATTGTCTATACAGACGTGTAGAACTTGATCTGGATTTGAAAGACCAACCGACCTTTCAAGTGTGTGGGTCCAGAGTCATGGTCTGAAGTGAAGGGATGTGGCCATTTTTGAGGTTGAAAATTTAGAATCTGACATCTAGGGCCTTTCTATACATTTTTTTGAGATGATGAAATGAATGACTGCCATGAACACAAGATAATCTGATTTTGACATGTCACCACTGTAAGTATAAAGTATGTGGCTGGTACTGCACTACTGCCATAAGTTTCCCTGTTTTCTATTGCCCAGTACTGAGTATCATTCTGTTTCAGTCCTTGTAAATGTTTCTGATAGATATGCCGATGTAGATGATCAAAATTGTTGGAGAAATGTGACCAGGCATGTAGCCAAATTCTCATTAGCTCAGGAAGCACTTGAGATTTTTAATTGTGAAAAATTGGTCAGGCGAAGAATGCATGGGATGAAAAAGTGCATTTTTACAATGGCTTCTCTACTGGAATAGTGAAGTCATCAGCAGAGAAACATTTTCTCTAATGTAAAATAAAATGTATGGGGTTCATTGCATTTTGAAGTATGTGATTGGAGCGACATGCCGACACCTTTATGGAAGAATATTCTTGTGTGTAGATTCAAGTTCTTAATGGTAATAACCTTTGAATCTCAACTCAAATTTTGAATTAAAATTTGGATGTCATGACTTTACAAGTTTTATGTTTTATTTTGCTGCAGCTGAAGATAAAGAAGAGGATATGGAGGAAGAAATATCAACAAATGAATTAATCAGATCTGCTTCACTCATTGCTCAATTTTCTCAGAACACATTTGGTGAGTATCAAACCAAAGCTTTAGTCCACTCAGATTTTTTTTTTCTCAAAGAGTTAAAATAAAATTTATTTCTAAATTGTTGTAAAGTTTTTATATACTAAACTTGTTTGCTTTTGATTATTGAGCCAATGTTTGCAGTACAGATTAAACACTAAGGATTACTTAACTGTAGCCTTTTTATTCATTTTTCCTTCCCTTTACAGGTATGCCATTGCGTGACACACTCTTGGACCAGTTTACTCTGTCAGAAATATTGCGCATTCACCTTTTGGCATCAGGAGCCAAGGCTAGTGCTAAAAATGCAAGATTTCGATATCAACAGAGAGGTGGTTATACAGCACATGATGATCCTGGCCTTGAACTAAAAATGGACTGCCCATCTTCAGTGAAGTCCTTATCAAACGTGAATGTATTTGACTTGTCACCAGGTATTAATCTCTGGAGGTCATAATTTGTTAAAAAATATTTGCGAATTATTTTTTGTTCTTACCATATTATCAAGATTTCCTTTAAACCTTTGTTATCATATGCTAAGTTGATCTTTTTAGGTTAAGAATGCATGAAAGAATGCACGCTTTGCTTTTAAGCTTCTGAGAACAGTCTCAGCTGCTTTTTCAGCGTATCTTATATATTTCTTTCCCAGCCATTAAGGTGAAGTTAATAAATACCCTGGTCCAGCAGATAATCACATATGCAATGGTAAGGGACATGATTGATGAATCGTCTGAAAAATTGCGCATAAAGAAATATGATTTGAAACAGTTTCAATGGGCTGAACAGAGACGAGAAAAGGAAGAACAAGCAAACAAGTAAGAATGTGATTGATATACTTTTCTTGTGCTGTCTTCAGTTTGTGCTTTTAATCATCCATTGTTTTTAACTCATCTTCAACTCATTTATTGTCATTCTTCTCCTTGAAGACATTTCCCAAGACAAAATTGCTCTATGTCACATGTTGGTGACAAAACTTTAAAGCTGTTAATCCGACATCGTCCATCATCATCATAAGTGTCGGATTCATGTCGTTGTAGAAACCCCCAGAGTATGTAGATGCATCATCACATCTTAACATTCTCTATTTTTTTTTTCCCCAATGTTTATTTTAAATCTATCCTTGTACAATAATCAACTGGGTATCACGGCTGCTGAAGATGAAAGGTATGAACTCAAATCCTTGAACCCTTGCATCGCATGCCTGTCCTAGTGTATTTATTGCTGACCATTAGGTTTTGCTCAGCTTTCAATATACTCTGTTAAATTTTACATTTGCACTCATATGGACCCATATTAATTTCATCTGGATAGCAAATAAATTGACAAATCCTGCTATTTGTGAACAATTGAAATTTTTATGCTGAGTTCGTAAGTCAGTACATTTAACTTTCGGCCTTGAGGTAATAAAACATATATTGGATTAATGGATAATGTTACTATTAAAAATACCTAGGGATTACGAAACATGAGTGCCAGTGCAGAGTAACGAATTGTCAATTCTCTAATAGAGAACAAGTAGAGATTTGTTCCATCCCCAAAGATTATGTCAGATTCGACAATGTGTCGGATTAACTGGGTTCAGATTGGTCGCATTAGACTGTATGATACATATTTTAAACATTTCATCAGCCATCTTCTATGATCCATCAGTTTCTTGTACAACTGAAAAAAAAAATTGAGTCAGTCTCATCTGTCCACTGCGTCTCCAGATCATTTTGATCTCCACATTTTCAGTCATTTGTCATAAAGTTACCATATGTTGCTTCCTTTCATTGTCAAAATTCATTTCAATTCCATTTTGATTCAATCCCTCACACATCTTATCATCTTTCTGTTTTTACAGATATAAGAAGATGTTAGAGGAAAGAGCAAGGGAACAAGCTAAGAGAATGCAACAGTTGATGGCAGAGCAAAATGGGTTGGTTGAGTCCTTTAGGGCAAAAAATAAACTCATGTTCAGATTTTTAGGACACAGTAGTCAATGAAATGCTGTAGTTATGTTAAAAATTTTAAGATCTAGGGATTTTATTGTGGGTTTCTTGGATGACTTTCTATCATAAATAGTGTGTTGTATTGGTTTATTTATGTAAATACTAGGTTGTTTTTTTTTTTAAACATTCTTCAACCGACTGAATTTAAATTGAATTGTACATGAAACAAGATTTTCTGAAAGTATAGTGAAATAAAAAGATGCTAAAACTACTCAATTTTCATGTTGCAGTCTTTCATCTGATGTAGCTCCACTTCCTGACATGGTGGAAAAGACACCAGAAGAGAAAGAAGTTGAAAAGAAAAAAGAGCATGAAATGGAAACCAGGAAAAAAGCTGAGTTTTGTAAAAGGGAATGTGAGATGCTTGAAGACATCATGGAGCTTCAAAGGATGGTGTCTGTTTATCCAATCGGACGAGACAGGCTTTATCGACGCTACTACTATTTCTCAGGATTACATGGGATTTTCATTGAAGATCATGAGTTACATGTTCCTCCAGAACTTTTGAATTCTTCCACAAATGCTGGATCTACAGGCACCAAGGTTAATAGATATATTAACTTTGTGTATGTTTTGGGATGGGGACCTTGGTGGTTATTTTTAAGTTGCCAATGGTTGATTTGATTATTGATGATTGTACATACTTTATTGATAGGGTTTTGAAAGATTGCTTCAGATGTCTTACTTTTCTCATTGCTCAATGTTACTCATTGAAACTGGTGGCCTTATTTATCGCAATGTTAATTGTTGTCATTAATCCTGAATACGCCAATAAAACAACTACAAAGTAGAAATTTGATTTTCCATATCCTAATGATACTGTTAAGTAGTGATAAGACTGTTAATAAGAGGTTCAGAAAATTTTGCACTTTTTGCCCGAATCTTTGTTTGTATTAGTCAGTCTGATGAATGTGGTTAGTGGTTAATGCCTATTTTCCTGGGTTGTTGTTTTTTTCTGCAGTTGAAATTATTGCCTCAACTCACATTCCAAGGGGACGACAAAGAGAATGTCAGTGCGAAGACAAATGGTGATGACTGCATCGTAATAAGTGATGAAGAAAACGGAGAAGATTCCACTGCCAAGAAGGAGAAGGAGATCAAAACTGAAGTAGAGGAAAGTGACAGTGAAGGACAATCTAAAACTGAAGACAAAAATCCGGACTCAGACTCTGTAGGAGAAGTGAAAAAATCTTCTGATTCAGAATTGGGCTCTATGATAACTGAAGCTGTTCAGGTTGATGAAAATAGTATTCCTGAAAAGGATGATTCCCCTCCGGTTTTGGAAAGTGAAAGTTCAATTCCAGAAACTCATAATCCAACCTGGACATTTATAGATACACCAGAACTGCTTGATGCTTTAGTGGAATGTCTGAATGTTCGTGGCTTTAGGGAAAGTGCCCTTAAGGGATCATTACTTGAATTAAAGCCTTTACTTGTGAAATCATTGAAGGATTGTCCAACAGACATGCTTTCCTTACCGGAGGATGGTGGTGAGGAGAAAGCCAGAATTCAGGTATTTAAGTTTTTTGGCAGTTTAAGTTGTCAGTAGTATCAACAGGTTTTTTGTCAGTATTTTTGAATAATCAAGAGTAAACATGTCATACTTTTGTCAACCTTATATTTAGAATTATGACAGTACATTTCATTTGATTTTAACTTTTAATTTTTTGTAAGATATTTTTTTATTTTTGGGGGGTATTTTTTTGGACCGAGGAAAATATTTTCTCATGTCTGGAGGAGGGGAAAAAAGCTTGCTTTCACAAAAGGAGTTATGGTGTCAGTATTCCTGAATTTTTGATGTGTTTTTTAATTGCCCCTTGCCAGGCCCTCGCTTTGACTCGTGGGATTTCAAGTAAAAAGGCAGCACAAGATGCTCTTATGCAAGAGAAGGCTGAAGCCACCATGGAGCTTAACCTTCGAGATGCTATTTTGGACATGGAAGACCGGATTCATGTTGGCAGCCTTGGTTGTTTGAAGGTGTGTTTTTGTTAGTAATAATAACCATCACAATATGTTTTCCATAGCATTTTTCAAGCTCATTGGTGAATGTACTTTACAAAAACTAAAAAAAAAAACCCTACAATGCTGAGGCGGGGAACTGGAGGGTTAAGTGGAAGGATGATGGGAAATCACATTTTACCTGAGTGTAGCTTATTGAAAATCACTAAGTGAAATTGGTCTTTCCACCTATTGATGATACACAAAGACTATTTCATAACCTCAAATTGGATACAAAGAAGCTGGTTATACAGAGTTACATGTATTGTCACTGTCAAATTTTTGTATTAGCAGTGGAATGGAGATTCCACAGTTCAATGACCATTGAATTTAAAGAAAAACAAAAGTTATGAATGCAGTTATAAAATTCTTTCTTGACCAAATGTATTTTGAAACTGTAATAGTCTAACAGATAATGATTGTACCTCCAACATTTCTGTACTTGATTTTTTGAAGGATGTTCTCCAAACTTATAAATTTGGACTGTCAGGAGGTGAAACCTTTCAACTGGTTGGCAGGTTGTAACATCTTACGGCATGAAAACATTTTAAAGTTATCGAGATTTATGATTGTTTGCATGTCCTAGCCCTTTGTATTGTGAATTGTAAGACGTCAGAGGTTAGTTTATTTTAAGATTTTGAAAACATAAAAGAGTTCTCCAATTGATTTGTCGATCGAGTTGTTTGTTTTGTTCATGTATGTGCAGATTGAATTAGAACCTCCTATATTCTTCTGATTCTGGAGAGTTCCTGTGAAGTATTACATTTTTGTTTAGTGTGAAAGTAAACTGCAGAACCTTGAGAATCTTTCTTGAATGAATTTAGGTCGAGAAGTGTTGATGGAAAATATAAGCCTTAACTTGTTGATTAATTTTGATTTAATTGTTGGCATTTTAAATCACATTTTGTTATCATTTATTTACTGATTGAGGTACAACTTACAATAATTTGAGAATAGTGAGAATGTTTATTTATTTGTCAATATTCTCATGCCTTTTACCTGTGACCTGGGTTGATACCAGCAACACAAAGGAAATTCATCTCCCTAACATGTTTCAGAGCCATGTTTGACACCTTCTCCCATCTTATTCCTTATCATTGTGAATCAAGCTTGTAATTACATTTTATGAGTATATTTTAGCCTTTAGCATCTCTCTCCCTCCTTTCCTGTATTTTTTTCCTGTCAGATAAAAGACCGCGCATCATGGAGAGAGGCAATCTTGAAACGCCATTATGATTCTCAGTGCGATGATCCAACTCTTTCATCAAACAGACATATTAATGGGTATGGGTATGCCATATTCCAAGTTGAGCATGCACTTCTCAGACTTAATGTTTTGTCTTTGAAGGGAGGTTTTTTTTTGTTTTTTTTTGTCTGTTTTGCTCTCTTTTTAAGCAGAAAGTTCATATTTCCAGGAATTCCCGGAAATCCGGGGAGTGAAAAAATCTCTGGGAAGTTCTGATTATTTTTTTATTATTTTTTTTTTTATTTATTAATGTGAAAAAGACGATGCACAAAAAGACAGGTATAATGAAATAGTAATATTTTTGCTTTCTTCGCCCAAGTCTTCCATCTCCTTTCATTGGAAAATGTTTGTCTTGTGAACTTAGTCAGATGGTGTCTTATTCTGCATGCTTGTGTAGAGAGCTACCCCAATCATGATAAGTGTGCATTAATTTTCTTCAGCTAGATATATGCAGGTAGAGTAGGTTAGGCCTTAATTATAGTGCCTGATGCCTAGAATTTGTTAATTGGAATGATCTTATCTATGCCTATACAATGACAATAGTTGTGTTAGTAGATCTAGGCTCCGACTTCGTCTTGTTGTAGGTAGGGGTTGGGATAGTAGGATGTACATTTAGCGATAGTCTGCCTCCTAGATTTTTTGACCCTACTCAAGGGCTTGGAGAACATTTAGATCTAGATTTAGCCGAGATCTAAACTCTAAATTCTAGCTGTAGTCAGGTCAGGAGAATAAGTATGAAACCTACTATTGATCTCCTTGACCGAAATAAAATTTTCTTGGACGTAAAATGCTAAAGTTATGATTAAACCAAGAACATCTAGAAGAAAATGTGTCACTAATGACATGGCCAGCATCTTGGAAATTGGAAATAAATATTTAGAATGAAAATGGCCAGAAAGAAAAATAGAAATATATGATGCTATGGACAAATCAATGGTCTATCATAAACAAACAGTCAGGCAGACAGACCCAATATCTGCTTCTGAAGCATCAACAACTAATGTGGGCCGGTCAACTGACAAAAAATGTATTCATAAGAAAGCAGAGGAACAGACTGCTGCCAATAAAAAAAACAACAACAAGCGAGCAGCAGAGGAAATCATTCTTTTGAAGTCTCCTCCACCCAAGAGACAGAAATGACTGTTTTCTACCAACATTGTGTACAGAGTATTAAAAGTGTTTTTTGTTTTTAAGTTAGTTCAGTTTTAAGAGATTAAATGTATGAGCACAAAGAAAATCTTATGTTTTAGATGTCATTAATAAATAGGCCTCTTTATGCATATTTTTATTTTGGTCATGAAATGTGATGGAAAATTTCATTGTTCTCTGTGTCCTTAAATCTCAAAATGATACTATACTTTGTAAATTTTTACATGCTCTAAATCTTAATTTCTTTGTTGAAATTAGTGCATGAAAATGGCACCTTTGACAGGCATTGAAAAAAATTCTTCTCAGCTTCAGCCTCATGTGACATGTCTGTTAAAGTGAATTTACTGATTTCGCGACAAATTTCTTTTAAGTTTTTCATTTTCAGGTCTCCTTGATAGGGATCATAATGGTGACCAATGGAGGAGTTGGAACTCATAACATTTTATCAACAATTAAATCCCATTGAATTCTTACTGTGCTTTTATTAAAGTCTTTTACTTTTCTCCAATTTTTTTTTTTTTTTAATTCAGAGACGTTGACTCCTTTGACTCATCTGATAGTGAGCCAGTGGCACGGGATTTAGGGAAGGCTTTGGTGCAGATTGCCAGAGGAGTTGAACCTCGGTTTTTGAGAGAACCACTAGGTAACTCATGTTCTTTAGACTGACAAGCATTTAAAAAATGAGAGGTTGACAAGTAATGTCATTTTGAGCAATAATTCCAGAATCCCCAATTGTGTTTCAACTCTTGCTAGATTGTTGTTGAGTGTTGATGGTCAGCCATGAAATCTGTCTAAGGTTTTTGTAAAGAATAACTTTTTTGCCTTATTTACTGTGTGTAGCTTTCTAGACTTGTTCTGAAAGTTATTTGCATAAAATTTTTGCATTAATAGACTTTTTTTCGGTCATAGGAGAGGATGAAGCAACGAGAAAGAAATTGTTGGCCAAGAAAAGGAGAGAAGAAGGAGAAGAGGTAGAAGGTAAGTGTTCTACAACAAACAGATTTCTGAAGACATTATCTTGATTTTGAATAATAATTGAATGACTTGGATTTTTTTTTTTTTTCTTAAAAGGCCTTAAGGTTTTTACCCTTAAATATTGACAGAAAGCAGGACAGGGCTGCTTGCATGTGGATTTTATCTCACGATGATTGGAGTTCTGGTTTTTATGATTGGTTGTGCCTAGTTGTATTAATTTATATTATAATAGATCTCATCAGGATTTTATTTAATCTCGGAGACAACAATTTTTATTATGCTAATTCATTATGAGTTGAATCTCAAAGTGCCCTGACTAAGTAACAAAATACAAAAGTGAAAGCTTGCTAAAGTTCAGGATGATAGATTTTTTTAAAAGCTTGGAAATCGCTCATTTAAGATCAAGTAATTGCCCTTTTTCTTCCATGTTTACTATTTTATTATGTCTTTGACATATGTCATCAGAATCTTTGAATCATCAGCTGACACCTTCGATCATTCCCTTTTATTTTCCTTAATACAGGTTCATAGACTTGTCATTTTAAAGAGATCTGAGAAAATTTATTTTCGATCATATTATAATTTATCTATTTAGTTTTGACTTAGATAAATGTTTCAATTGAAGTAAATGTTCTTTTCCTTATATGGAAGTCATTTGAGCTGGCAACTCAACAGTGTTATTGCACAGTGCAAAGTTGTCTTGCCAGCTTTGAAGGACATGATAAAGGTGTAGTGTGGTATCTCAGTCAAGATTTCTACCATCATGAGGACTTGAATTTTCTATTTTAGGCTAAATTAAAAATTTGTGCCATCAAACAAAATAAGGAAGTATTGCAATGCTTATCAGATTGAAGAACTCAACATGATACATGAAGCATAGAATAGTTGATCCTCAATTCCAGTTCACTCTCCTGTTAAGTTATGGAAGTTTTTGTTTTGGCATCCCTTTACCATTTCCTTGACAAGAATCCTTTTTTTCAGCCGAAGGTCAATGTCTTATTTCTATGAGAATATCAAATCAATTTTTATCTGTTTGTTTTGTTGTTTTTAATTTTAATTCGTTTTTTTTTTTGTTGTTGTTGTTGTTTAAGCAGAGGAATCTTCTTCAGGGAGTAAAAAGAGCTTACATGAGCGGTGGGAGGAATCATTGTTATCTGCAACCAGTTTGTCTCAGGTTTACCTTCATCTGGCTACCCTTGATAAGAGTATAATATGGGCACGGTCTACTTTGGAAACGAGATGCAGACTTTGCAGGAGAAAAGGTGATGCAGAGAAGATGCTCCTCTGTGACGGTTGTGATCGTGGCCACCATATGTACTGTTTGAAGCCACCTATGGAGGTAAGATTTTGTGAAAGGAAATTTAGTCACTGGTTATATGAAAATTGTGTATAAAAAGAACTTTCTTTCTTTCTTTTTCAAATTCCCATTCTACCTTTCAGTGTATGGGATCTAGATATCCGAAATGATCTTTCTCC